>CM056382.1:72950258-73017758 GCA_029718625.1 Synaphobranchus kaupii | reverse complement strand
GCTACATCTAGCTAGAAAGCTATTAATTTGTAGAACGGTAGCTTGCTATCTGTCTATCTAGCTAACTATCTTGTGTTTTGTTGAATAGGGTTCCTTTTTTGGACTGATATTAACTTAATAAAGTGTCATAGTTTTTGTTGTTAACACCGCTAATTGAAAATGCTAATTTATGTAGGCCTATAGTATGACAATATTTAGTGCGGCCTGAGAGCAACGGTAGTATGGCTAAATCTTGTTTATTTCTATTCCTTAGGTGCATTTAATTATATAACTCCATCATGACCAAGCTTCTGGAGTGGTTGCTGGGTAGTGCAATGGTGGGGATCACTTGGGGTTTACTAACTTTTGACGTGCTGGACCTACAGCTGCCCCAGGCATACAGAGAGGTGGTCTGGCCCATGCCTGTGTACCTCTTGATGGTGTTTGGGTGTTACTCCCTGGCCACTGTTGGATATAGGGTAGCCACTTTCAATGACTGTGAAGACGCTGCTAAAGAACTGCAGGCCCAGATCATAGAAGCCAGGGCAGATCTTGAGAAAAAGGGCCTAAAATTCTGATCCAAATTCTGGGACCTGGACCCTGGGGACTGGTAGGGTGTGTGGGGGTGTGGGTTTTAAGCAGATTTTCTCATCATACCTGTAACTGGTCTATTCTGTTCTGGAGATATACTCAGGTTACTGTGAAAAAATCTTGAAAATGTCTTTCTTGCAGATCTGTCAGTTGGGAGGGGGGACATTGAGTTTTTTGTCCTGCTTGAAAGCTTACCGCTTGAAAGATGTGATGGCCTCTGCCATTTTAAAACAGACAAAATTCCCCCCTTTTTGAAACGTCTTACAGGGCTGATTCGTTGAGCCCCTATGGGTTCCAATTCGGTATGCATCTTTTGCCAGTTGATCAAAATGACTCAATTGCTTTCAGTGGTCTGATGGACATGAGACCCTTCAAAATATATGTATTTTTTGTTATTGCAATAAGATGGATTATTGCGTCACCTTGCATGGAAAGTTTACTTACCTCCTGTTTCTCATGTAACATCCCTCCCCTCCTCTTTTCTACATTTAACAAAGACTGTTGGACTGCTGAAATGTTAGTGATTCAGTTGTCAGGATTATGCAACATTACAGAGGACCGTTTCTGGTTTGTAAAAGACAAATGGTGGCCACTTTTTCACTGTGTTACAGGCGCGGCCACGTAATATGGTTAAACTACTTTCCCAGTTGAAAGCTGAAAGGACCATGATATGTACATATTTCATACAATGGATCTGTTTACAGAGCTGTGTTGATGCAGAGCAGTGCAGTTAAGCACAACTGTTAACTAATTTTTGTTTCTGTATTCTTTGGAATATAAAGATTGAAGAGCAGGATTATGGCAAGAATATTGTATTCAGCACCAGAGATTTATTGCAGTGCTATTCCAAAATTTCTGATGCTGTACCATGTCATTAAATTGTTATTTTTCCCAAATTGTGCTGGAAATCTGACTGTACACAATCATTCATGTGTAGGTGGTGTGATGGTAAATTCCGTTTAATTCATTCAAAAATGTCCGTCAGTCTTTTTGAAATAAATGTATTTAAACAACTTAATGAATTGCCTTGAGATTATTAATTGAACGCCTCTATGCTCCAAGCTCTTTTCCCAGTAAAACACATTCAAGGACCTATGGGAACTCTGTTGTGCAGGCAAGCTAACATACGTAACCTTTTAATATATTTTCTTCCTGTTCTTTCTGTTGCATTATCTCACTAATGCAGTGTCCTCCTGTCATATATTGAGAGCGCAGATAGAAGCAAAGTAAATCCCAAGGCCCTCCCCCTCAAATGTGCAGTCGTTGTGTCTTGGCTATTTTGTGTCACTTCGTATGCAGTCGACACGAGCAGACAGACACTTGACCCAGTTGCTGGGTCGTGATGAGAGGCGGACCCTCCCTCTATCGGTGGCACTATAGCGAATTGTGGCACCACCCCATAGGGCTGCCGCCACATTGGCATGGTCAGGATTCAATGCCGTGGGGTGCGTACATACGCTGCGGCCCAGGGTATTAGCAGGAGGAGCTAACTGGCAGCCGTGCATAACTTACTGTACATCTATACAGCTGGACAGCTGCTGTTCATTGGTTATAACCAGAGGATCCCAAACAGGATCCCTGCTTACAAGCCTTTTCCCTCAAACCACTATTTGACATTGTTTCCCATTTTCAGTGTACAAAAAGGGTGGTGTATTGTATGTACTCTGAAGATCATTTAGTCCAGATGCAAAAATACAGTTGTATTAAGTATAAAATTTATTTTCAATTTGACAATGCTCACCTGGAGGAAAAAATCCCAATGATCACATTTTATACATTTATTACATGTACTGTATATTCGTACCATGATATTTTATGTAGATTTGTCCGTATAAAAAAGGTGCAAATGAGCTGAACCATTACAATATAAGAATGCCCAACTACCAAAAACATCATATTTATTAACAATCTTTAATGCCAGCTCATGAATATTCATGAACGCAGAAACATTTCCCTAAAACCCTATAGCAGAGATTTGCTTAAATTATAAAGCTTGTTAGCAAATATAATGCCTTTGCTATAACCAAAGCCGTGGCAGGAAGCTCCCAAGTGGAAGTATGATTATGTACAGCCAAAAGACATGAGTTCCACCCCCATCACATCTGTATCAGTTTATAGGTGGCTGCATCCTGATTAGCTGATGCAAATTTCCAAAACAAGAAGAATCTGATGAGACTTGTTACGATCCCAGGGGTGTTTGGTACCTGGCCAGGGGAGAGAAGAAGGACTCAAAGTCATCAATGCATTGCATCATAAAAATTTCAAAGGAGATATCAACATGCAGTATATACAGCACAACAAAATTGATGAGGATACACAACCAAAACATCTCCAATGTTGTAAATAATTCTTACTCCCGTGCATATCCTACTACAAACATAGTTTGTGTCGGCAACCCATTTCTCTCACCATGATGTAGTAATCTTGGAGCTGGAGCCCATACAGGGTCCAGGAGGTGGAGGTGAGGAAAGTGGCCACAGCCAGAGGGAAGGAGAGACGTTCCACAGACCGACTGCGCACGATCTCAACCTGGAATGTAACAGGCCAATGGAGCCGGGCATGTTACTCAATGTGACAGAAGGGGAGGGAGAGAGTAAATGTTATACCACACAAATAATACAAAATGGCAGCTAGTGGTTTAAGGTGCTGCATGTCTGCACTAGCTGGAGACGACCAAGCACACAACGCTGACACGGACATCAAAAGTTTTGCAGTAAACGGTACACAATGTCCATATTGACTGGACACTAGAGTAACCAAACAGATAACGGAGAGGAGTGTGGGACAGAAACAATGGCACAATGGCACCGAGACTGAAAAACAGGAAGAAACAATGTGTAAAAAAAAATAAAACACAGGAAGAGAAGGATGGAGGTCCCGCACAGACCCAGACGGAGGGAGAGAGTGAGAATGACAAACAGGACGGGGGAGTGAAAGACAGGAAGAAAGAGGAGCTACAGGGACAGAAGAAGAGAGAAAAGGCAAATATAGTCAGTTGGAGCAACTTGATTGGTTAGAGGTGTGTACATATATCCATATATAGACAAGAGAGGGAGAGAGAAACAGATGCAAATAGCTATTGCAAAATGTTGAGCTATTGCCAGGATAGACAGTGTACACAGGTATATCCTGTGTTTCATCCTGTTGTGCTGTCGTGGTGATTTTTTCCCCCTAGCTGAATATAACAAGCACATATTATTAATGATTATTATTAGCCTATTATTATTAATAATAATAATACCTCAGGATTTAAACCAGCAGGTAATGAGGGGTTAGTGTTATAGTAAATCGTGTTGTTACCAGGTCAGTCAGTAGGAACAGGTACATGGTGACAGTGTGTTGTGCGGATGTTGGGTAGTTACCAGGTCAGTCAGCGGGGACAAGTACATGCTGACGGTGAAGACACTGCAGGTGAGGCCCAGCTGGGCTAGCCGCCGCTCCCCTCCAGTGAGGAACATGCTGAAGTACACCCAGGCCCCAAACAGCAGTGTACCAGTCGCAAGGGTCTGTGCTGACACGCGTCTCTGAGATGCGCACACACACACACACACACAAACAACCTCCATCAGCACGCTTCAATACTGCGGCACTATTCACATCTATATCACTGTAACGCACACAGGCCGCAGTAAATAAGCACGTTCACCACTGAAGCGGCACGCGCAATCCGCCATACGCACCTGCATCTGTGTGCCGTTCACGTTCTGTACTTCTGTACACAGACGGGTACGCTCACCTTCGTTTTGGTGTAATGACAATAGGCCGTGATGTACAGGACCTGCAGGGCTGCTCCGATAGTATTGACAAAGACCAGGGTGCCATCCTTCTTCAACACCCCATAGTAGAGCCACCCCAGGTTACTGATAAGCAGGACCAGAAGGAAACCCACATACAAGTATGTAAGCGCAAACACAGTACAATGCCAACATTCCAGCAACATATACATATCATATCTACATTGAACTGTAACCGTTGTGCTGAAGCGTTGTTCATACTTGAGGATCGTGGTGAGAAAAGGCAGGAACTGAACACTATCTGCACTCTGACTCGCTCTCATTTTCTTCAGGTCGGTCCTGCAAAAAAAAAAAAAAACACAACAATAACACATAACTATATGTAGTATTGTGTTGTATTTGTAAACTATGTTGTCAGTACACTGTGTGTAATATAGCTGGTAGAGTGTATTTAGTACTGATGACATACTCTTAGGGCCTGATTTACTAAGACCTTTAGCACACGCAAAACCAATAGCATGGCCAATGATTGGTCATGGAATTTGTTTTGCACCAATCATTGGTCATGTTATTGGTTTTAAGTGTGCTAAATGAGTTTGCACCCGCTAAAGGTCTTAGTAAATCAGGCTCTAAGAGTATGTCATCAGTACTACATACACTCTACCAGCTATATTACACACAGTGTACTGACAACATAGTTTACAAATACAAATACAGCACAATACTATATACTCCCCGGGTATATTATACTTTGTGTCAATACACTATGTATAATATAGCTGGCGAGTGAATGTAGTATTGTGCTGTATTTGTAAACTATGTACCAATACAGCACACGGGCAATATATGCAAAACTATGTAAACTATGTACCAATACAGCAGACGGGCAGTACACTAACCAGCAAAATTCTGGATCTGGTAAAAAGATTACATCAACCTACACATCTAACAAAAGAAATTGTGCTGGACTGTTTAATTGCCATTTGATTACAAAGCATACAGCAGGTAACACCGTAGCAGCCAATGCTTGCCATTTCAGCGCTGATAAGTTTAACAAATATATGCTTCCGTTTAAACTTTAAATGACAGACATCACACTAGCTAGCAACGTTAGCTGGCTAAATTAACTATAAATCGGTAATCTAGTCAACTCACTTAGGATTTATGTTATGTTAAAGCATATAATGATAATCTACAACGTAATACTATTAGCTGGCATGTCACTTCTGTATCGGTATCTAGTTAGCGAGCTGGCTAACATAATTGCACTTACAGCCCTGTCGAAAACATTCCAACTGTAAACACGATGCACGCCCATGATAGAAACTGCAAAAACTCCATAGAACGAAAAATAAAAATATAACTTGCTAAATTGTTCTCTTCACCCTATGCCTTGCGCAACATATATAACCTATATAATTGCACTATTAAAATTCAAGTTGTAGGCTGAAGATGTGTTGGCTGGTATTTCCGTATTTGTAATCGGTCTCGTATTTGTAATTCTGCATCCTGATTAGTAAACTCTGATGGGCGGGTAAAGGATGCTAAACCAATCACAATAGAGGGTTATGACGATGTGGCGATGAACACGTGTAGTCCAGATTTTGTACCGCTTCCGGACTACATTTTTTCCTGTTCATTTCATTACTTAGTTTATTCTTTAATTTAGCCAAAGCTTTTTAAGTGTTCCTTTAAGGATACATCAGCAGTATTTCACCAGTTAGCGGGACATTCATCCCGGTCTCAAACCTATACTACTCCACCCTGTTGTACATGTACAAATCATCTGTATGATTTGCATGTTGTCCAGTCCGTTGTTTAATCAAAAAATTTCTCATTGCCTGCATTTGATACAATTTTTATTAAGTATATATTTTTAATTAACTCCCTTCATTGTGTTTGTTGGATTTTTCTCTAGATGGTAAATATTTGTTGTACATACGTCAATACTTCAAAACCCGTTAGACAGCCTGATAGGATTTCTTCAAAATCTTGTGGATCTGAAGGCTTGTTAAATTTTTTACCAGCATCTAAATTATTTTTCAAATTTGTATTTGCCCTGGACAGGTTTGTACTCATATTTATTTATTTCAGATCACCTTTAACTGTTTTTCTATTGCGTATGCACATTTACAAATTTACAAAAGCCGGTTAAACAATCCAAACTTTATGTAAAGTTATTTTGAGACCTATTAAAACACACGCACGCACACACACACACACACACACACACACACACACACACACACACACACACACACACACACACACACACACACACACACACACACACACACACAAACTAGCATTAATGTAAACTTTTTAATAAAATGACAAAATAACATTAAATTATCAAAACAAAATTTAATAATATCCAAAACTATAATAGTTTGTATATAAATGTAAATACTATGTAGAGTCTGGAATTCTGCAGGGGGGAAATTATACCATTCTATGAGATCAGTCAATCATATGAATATGAATAACATCGATATCAGGCTCCTTAAACCATTGGCAGCTGCTTGTGCTCGGTAGATGGGGGCATTGTCATCTTGAAAGATACCTCTCTCTGCAGGTGAACTGTTTTCACATGGGGTGAATTAGAATACTACACTGCTATTCAGAGGTGTAAAATCCAGGGGTCAAAACGTAAAAGTTCTGCCATGTTTTTCTTCCACCCGTTAACTCAGCCAGCTGATTTCACTAATTAAATCTACCTCCTGGCTGAAGAATTGCGCTAATTAGCAAATCTAGGTGATCGGAACCAAATACTTTCTGAACACGGATTTCACACCTCTGCTATTTAGTGACAATTGACATCAAAGTGGTTTTATTATTTTAATTTAAAAAAAGTTTTCATTATTTTATTTCTTCTTAGGCTGTCTATTTCAATATCTTGTCACTATTTTGTGAAACATTATTTTCTGTAGTGCTGGAAAGGTGCTATACAAATAAATACATAAAATAATGATGACAATATACTGTATGTACGTACCTATCCAACTGAACCCATCCAAACGAGCTATAATTTCAGTTGGATAGTATATATAAACTATCCATTTTTACCAATGTGTCCAATGTGCATGAATGATAAGAAAACAATCCAAACGTGATACAACCAGACATGTTGTATGATGGAACATTATAGGTGAGTGAGCCCCATTTTGAGATAAAGGTGGCCTCTGTCATTGGACGTGTGGACAGTGTTCAAACACAGCATTGCCGGTGGATGTTGAATTTTCTCAAGAGAGAACGAGTGAGTGAATCAGAATGTGAGAGAATGGTACCTTCACACTTCGGTGTCAGTGTGTTCTCCCCCTCTCCTCCATGCTCTCCCTCCCTTTTCTCCCCTCTGTGTTTGGATGACGGCTGTAAATTCCTGGTTCAGCGTAGCGTTGGTAAACCGTTCCGAGTACATTAGGCAAGTAGGTAGGGAAAGGATGGGAGTGTTGTTGAATCTCAGTGTTGTAGAAGGTGGTGATGAGAGATTGCGCATTAGTGAGAAAGGAACCATTTTAAATTCTAAATAAATTATAATGCAGTTAGTGTGCCCCTTTACCGATCTCAAACTATTACCTGTAATTTCCCCCGTCTGCTCTGTGTCATGAGAAAATAAATCTCTATTGGAGAAGAGCAATACTGTACAGGTTGCATTAGCAGAAGTGAACACGCATGCAGGTTCTCACAGGAAGGGCCTGGAAAAGGCTCGTACCTATCCATGACCTTTATTCAGCACAACATCAATGACCTTTATTCAGCACAACCTCCATGTCAAAATGCGGCCAAACTACAAACAGCTGTTGAAATTGTGTCGTCTTTCAAACCAAGAGCGAAGGTGGCTTATGCTAGTCTTATTCTTCAGCGCTGCCGTGTGCACGATGCTTGTTTTAAAAGAGGGATGGAAAGGAGTGAAGGGCAAGGCAGTGGGAGCAAAATAAAAGGCGAATGAAAGCGAGCAGCTGGATAGTGGCAGTGTAGACGGGTATAAATTGACCAAAAAAAAAGAAGAAGAAAAAAAGAAACAAAGATGGGGGAAAGGACAAAGTGGTGCATTCATCTGCGTGACCACAGGAATCCAGGGTCAAGTACTGTATGCCCGCTCACTCTACACAATGGAAAGTATGTGTGTGCACAGAGGCTCCTCCACTGCTTCTTGCATATGCATGCGTTCGGTCGCATGTTGATCTGGCTACTTAAGATTAAGCTCATCTTGACCGGCGGGGGAAAAACATGAAGGACCACGAAGTAAATGGAAAAGAAAATTTTGCAATCAAAACGACACAATTTTAAAAAAAAAAATGTTTTAAACATTTTTTATTTCATTTCATAATTTTTTCATATTTTTGTTTTTAACAAATCTATGCATTTTATATAATCTTCCATATGTACACATTTTACATACACATGTACAAGATAACACAAAACAACCAAAAAGAAAGCATTATTAACCCGAGAGTATTAATCAGGTAATCTTGGGTCCGTCACTCAAATAAAACCCCTTCTTAGGTTCTGTCATATAGCTAATCGGGTGACTTTGCGTTTTGTGCATTAATTCGTTTTCCTCATAAATACTGTATGGGTAAATATATAGGGTGTCACCAATGTCAATTTCTATTGTGTTTCAGGTATTAGGGGAGGTGTCTGATTTGAGTAATAATCCATATTGGGGAAAGAGGCCCTACAGCGGGAAAGTCCAGCTTCCCTCTGCCATAGATAAACAACTCACAGTATGATTTTGTAGGAAAGCATTTTGTTCACTGGTCTCACACCCACACATGCTTAAAGCTCTCCTTCTCCATGTCATCTTCCTAACAGTAAACAATTTCATTTGTCAAACACAAAAACCATAAAAAAACCACAACAAAATCAAAACAGGACAGTAAAGGACAACTTTGTTCTTGTAAAACTGTGGTGCAATATTCATAAATTATTTTTAAGAACAGTGTGCTCGTACGTCAACAGTCTGATCTGTGCTGCCTGTTCTGTAGAAGTTAGTCTATCCTGTTTGTACTGTGCAACACAATATCCCATGTCCATCTCTGCTGTACACATCATGTAGTGTCATGTGTTTCTTGAATAACACAATGTCTAGTTTTTACAAGAAAAGCTGATTATTTGAATGCTACATTGAGAATGACAAAATTTAGCATAGAAAACTTATACACTCTGTGCATATATACTGTATGTATATGTAGGGTTTGAGTATTACACTTGTGAGATGGTCACTAGTGTAGTCTTTGGCTCAAAAGGTTAGATGATTATTACATGGAAAATAGATTTTATACTATATACATATACTTTATAGATTCTTGTTCGTTTCTGTTTTCACCTTTTTCTCTCCAGTTAATTCCTTGAGTCTCTTTCAAAAATAATTTTAGTTAAAATTTTAATTTAGTTCCAGCTTAGTCCAAGCAACAAGAATAAAAGGAGGTGGCAAACGGGGAAAAGTATCCACTTAAAAACATGAGTAAAAATAAAAATAAATCCTTCCAAGAAAATACGCTGATGTCCTTATTTAAAAAAAATATTCATCCATTCAATCTCACAAAACGTAACTCAACAAATCACGCAACATAACAACATTCTGTTCACACTTGTATAAAAAGAAATGTCTCTTAAAAAAAGCTTTTTTTTCCCCCTCCACTCCTCCACCAATGACCGGCATTGGCCTTTAAGATCAGTGTACGCATTGCTAGGTCCACCACAGACCTCTGTCAATGTAGTCCATTTTCCCTGTAAAACGTCTCTGGGATTTGTAGTTTTTTTTTTTTTTTTTTTTGCAATTTCATTGCAATAATAGTGACAGCAATACTGGTACCAATGTCAAAAGGGAAGACATGGAAGCCAGTTGCACTGCGGAACCAGTTCCCACACTTTTCTGTACTTCTGGAGAATTCACTGAGGGGTCATCTGTGAGATAAAAAAAAGAAGAAAAAGATTAAAGATTTTCTTAACCCTTGTGTGGTGTTCATGTTTTCGTTACTCACCCAGTGTTCGCGGGTCTGGTGGACCCACAACATTATTGGGTTTTTAAAACAATAAAGCCATAACAAATTATGTAAAAATACTTCACAGGTATTGACTTTATCTCAATCACAAGCAATATAGACAGCATATATGGTTGATATTGACCATTTACCTCTGCTAGATCACATTTATCAATAAAAGTGCTTTTTCGTTTTTTGTGATAAAATTTGATTTTTGTATAAAGAAAATTATAATCAAGACATGGGAGGAATAAATCATGTTTATCTTGAACAAATATAAATTAAACAAGGGTTTCCTCACTATTGATGTTTATTCCTTTGAACTGAACAAATTGGAATGACAAATTTTGAACACAAATTCATGCCGGTCTACACACATGAGGGTGAGCAGAGATTATTTTTGCCATACTGATCGATTCTTGTAAGGAGCCACACATGCAAAGCTATTTATTTGTTGTGTCCCTCCCACAATTTGCAGCTGGGGTAGAATGCGAGAAAATATAGAATGTTTAGATCAGGGCTGCCCAACCGTATTCCTGGAGATGTACCGTCCTGTAGGTTTTCACTCCAACCTTAAAAAAGCACACCTCATTCAACAGCTAGAGATATGATTGAGCTGCTAATTAGTAGAATCAGGTGTACCAAATTAGGGTTGAAATGAAAACTTACAGGACGGTAGATCTCCAGGAACAGGGTTCGGCAGCCCTGGTTTAGATTGTTTTGAAATAACATTATGCAGGTTCCCGCAAGACATTGTGTAGTGTCACACTACGGTGAAGAGTGCGGGAAAATGAGGGAACAGACAGGTTCTCAATGCTATGTTGAAACCTTTTGTGTGTGTGTGTGTGTGTTGGGGTGTATTGGGGGAGGTTGGGTGGGTGTGGTGATGGGACTAGGCATTTGTCCCAATAATGCCTATAAAATGGTGGAGAAGATCATGTTCAATCTATGAAACATGCTGCAAATCTAAAAGAGCAACCACACACGCACACGCACACACGCACACGCACACACACACACACACACACAGCAGGCCCAGGTAGTAGGAAGACAGAGTGAAGGTTTTGGTTTCATTTTTACTATGTTTACTTGTTTTCACCTACAATTTCTACACTTGTATTACCATCGGGTCCAGTGGACCCGAACACCACATATGTAATATAAATGTGTAGGGGAGGTGCACAGTGTGCACTCAATGAAAATGTGTTCTTTTACATGTTCATCACAGAAAATGAGCCAAGGCCAATGAGTCTCAGGTTGAACAAAATAATTAACTATCATTTTTCTTTTAGTAAACATTGAAAACGGGTCCCACAGACCCGAACACCACACAAGGGTTAAAAACATAATGCCAAGTAAAGCTGAAGTGTGTTCATGCCCAGAAACAGCTCTACATCCCTTGCACAGAAGCATGGAAGACAACACAGAATTGAAACATCTGAAACTACCAAGAAGGAGATAGCCAGGTAGTAACTACCAAGGGAGGAACAATGTGTACTGTGCTTATTATCTGTGTACTAGTGGTGTTGCTCAAGCCTACAGGGGAACACAATAATTCAAGCCTTGGGTGAACATTGCTTTCGGGGATTTGTAGTAACAGTGATTCACTGCAGTGTACCTGCAGGAAGTCTGTTGGATGGAACGTGCACTCCTCCTCCTCCTCCTCCACCTGTTCCTCCTTCTGAGCCTCCACGCATCTTGGTTTCCTCTGACCCTGAATGGCACAAGAGAAGGAGCAATGAGAAAACCTCTTAAGAACACAAAAGGAGGTGAAAACGTTTCATTAACACCATGCCACTTTTTCAGTTCTCTTACCCTTAGGTCCAAGGACGTTCACCTTCAGTCGCATACATTCCTGCCCGTGGTGGTGGAGGGGTTTGGCTGAAAGAGATAGAAACGGGCAAAAGGTTAATTACACACACACACGCGCAGGTTTGTCCCCTGAACCAGCCCGCATCAATTACAATGACTGACGGAGAATGGAGGTGATCGCATTGCACTGCCACACCACTAAACCACGTAATGTCCTCAGGTAAGGCCAGAAATGATCCACTCCTTGACATATGCAAGCTGCAATCCTGACAAGTTATTCTGAGTCAGAAGGAAAAAAATTCCACCCATACATGAAGTGGAGTGGAGGTTAAAAAAAACTTTTATCATTGTTAAAAAACCAACGCGTTTCGGCAATATCCCTCCTCAGGGTTTCCTTCTTGCTCATGTTTCTTATTCCATGCAACTTGATTGTTAAGCAAAGTAGTGCCAGAGTTTTCTTTTTTCCATCAAGTTATTCTGAGTCTACAGCAAACTCTCGAGACTATCGCTCGTGGTAAAGTAACCCTGACGTGACGATTTGACAAATTGACTCAGGTTTTTTTTTCAACTTTATTTGTCGGATAAATGTGTCCTTTATGTCAGTTGCTCTAATGCCTGGGACGGGCAAGCCTCGACGCGTGGAAACTCACAGATGTAGTAGTAGCTCTCTCCCTGCCGGAACTCCTTGCCGAGGGTGAAGGGCGTAAAACGCTGGAACTTCTCAGAGAACTTCTCGGGGGCGTGGGGGGCGAAGGGGTGGGCACACTCCCAGCGCAGCTGGTCGACGGACTGCGAGCGGCAGGCCTTGTAGTCCTCCCACTCCACCATGTACAGCACGTAGCGCTCGGCCTCCTGGGACGGCACCTCGCCGCGCTGGTAGTGCGGACACACGATGTCCAGGTAGTCGTTAATGCGCACCTCCTCCGTGTACTCGTCCGACAGGAACCTGGCGAGACAGAGGGGGAGAGGGGGGGTTTGGACACCGTGAGTAATGTTGCAGCTACACTGATAAAGCAGCGTTGGGCTTATCGTTTCTCCTCGCTGGCCTGGGAAATCAAGAGGGAGGAATGGCTATTAATATTAATGATGGCGGCTGCTGTTCTTTTGCTGAGCCACAGAGCTCATCTCGCAGGGAATCTGGGGACCTTGAAAGAGAGGTATATGGAGGCTGGTGTGCACTGTCCAGGTAGCCACTGATCCCGCCTCCTCCTGGGGCGGAGGGATGCTGAGAGAGAGGGGCATTTGTAGTCAGGGCAGCAATTTCCCCCGGATTTATCCGGCAGGACTCCATTCACACAGATGAGCATTCATATCTGCTGTGCGCAGAGCCAGGCCGCTTGTGCCTGTGGGCCCGCACACACAACCGCACACATGCCCGCACATAATCACTCACAAGCACATGCAACTGCAAAAACACATGCATCTGTGCGCGTACGCACACACGCGCGCACACGCACACATACACACAAACAAAAAAATAACAACTCCTTTCAAGCAAAAGTCAGGACTAAACATGCAATAGACAACACCCTAAAACAGGCAACAGGAGAGTTTTTGCGCTGGTGTCAGTGTTTGCATGTGTGCGTGTGAACTGACATGAGGCTTGTAGAGACCCGTCCGCTTGCGTGTGTGCGTGTGTGTAAAGACACAAAGTGAAAAGGAGAGACTGGCTGGACTAGTTCGGTTTTATCTTATTTATTTATTTAGACAAGGAGAAACCATTAAAGCACAGACACTCTCCCCCTCAGCCCAACCCTCCCTCCTCTCACCTCCCTGCTATTGTTTTCTTCACGTGAGCCCTTGTTAAAGGCCTTAAGCTTCAGCAACAACAGGCCTCCATGGAAGCTATTATTTTTAATATTTGTTCATTCATTCACAAGAGCAAGAATAAAAATAATATGGGCATCAAAAGAACAGCCTCTTAACACAGCAAATAGACACAGTGAATGTGGTCTCAGTGCGGGTTTCTTTCACCTGTCTGAGTGTCTTTCTCTCTGTCCATGTGCTTGTTCCTGAGATTGTCTGTCTGTCTGTCTGTCTGCTGTGAGTCTTTACACTTGCACCTGTCATTTTTAGACCTCTCTCTGTCCCTCCAAAGTTTCCAGCCCTACCTCCATCAAAGACAGACATAGAGACAGTCAGACTGTCTGCCTCCCTCTCTTCATTGCTTTCATTTCAAATAGCTTTTTTTATGATGCTTTTTAAGCCACAATCTCCAGAGCCCCTAAACACCTGCGCCCCATGTGCGCCCCATGTGCTTTTAATGACTACCGTTCCAGTTACGTCCCCATTACTCTAGAAAATTTGACTACTTTCTGTCTTACAAAATTTCACTCTCCCCTTCATGCCTACTTACCACTCACAAAATCCCTTATTAATTCACCAAGGTGCAGCATATAGATATAATATAAGATAAGATATACTTTATTAAAGTATATATATATATATATATATACTGCATTTTGTTAATCTTTTCAATACAGATCCACAAAAAAAATCTACACCTGTTCTAAACACTATAAAAGTGTTCGGCAAAATGTTGTAAAGTGCGTAAAGTCAGACGGGAATGTGACTTTGCGGGATCATGTGATGGCAGGCGAGCGTCGTTCATGCTGAGCCGCCTCTCCAAGAGGCCCACGGGTTCCCCCCTCACCCCAGGCACCACAACCGTCACACGCAACTGCCAACAATATGTCCCTTATTGCACAGGGCCTCTCCTGCAGAGCAACTGGGGAACTTCCATTAAAATGTGCTTTTGCACAAAACTATTGCCAAGTTGTCGTCAAGAACTATGAGTATTGGATGCGTGACATTTTTCTGAAGTGTGTTGAGGGACATGGTCCAGATGTGTGACTTCTGACCAAAGTGTTGGGCGAGAGGTGTTTGCTGTTTGCTAACCCCACTCTTCCCTCCCTCCCTCCCTCTCTCCCTCTCTCTTTTTCATGTTGTTTTCTGTTGTTGGGACCCCTAGTTAGGGACAGACACGCTGGCTCCAACCCCCCTCCCCCCTTTTCCCTCTCTAACAAAACCCCTGTCTCTGTCCCTCAATTAGCAGTAGCCCCCCTGTCAAAACAGTCACACACAGGGCCTTAAAATAGAGCCGCTACACCAGGCTTTGTTGTTCTGTGAGGGTAAAGCTGTGTGTATCTCTGGGCACTTCCAAGCAATGCTGTTTCCAGCATTCTGCAGTCAGCCAACATTTGGGTGCCATAAAGCTAACGACCATGATGTTGTCACGGGCTCCCCCAATTTCACACACATTAACCCAGGTTTGAACCATCGTGTTCGCAGGGGACTTCCTGTATACAACAAGATCAGTTTTTAAAATGTATGTTCCATTTCCAACTCCAAACTTAAACAAGTCAACAAGCCACATAATGCATTTTATCTGAAATTTGAAGAATTTAATATTTTTTTCCCCCTTTTTTTGAAAATGCTATCCTGCTGCGCCTGGTTTATGTGGAATATGTTGTATTTGCTCTGTTACAGTAGACAGCCCAGCACCAACACGGACAAAACCTTTCTTGCAGGACAGATTAGGCCAGCCACTGTCTCAGTAGAATGGAGGAACTACACTCACAAACTCCTCTGCCACTGTCATTAAACACTTGTAAAATCCTCTCCTCCTTCCTCCTCTTACTCCTTACTCCTTTCTTTCAACCCCAATTAAAAGCTGTTTGCGGTATGGTTTCAATATGGCCATCAAAAGGGGTAGAAGAGGGGGAGGTTACACTGAGTATAATTAAACCCAAAAAGACATCTTAACAGCTACCCAGTAGCGGGGGAGGGAGGGGGGGTTTTACACCACCCTATCCCTACCCCCCAAGGCTGCGTGTTTGTAATGGTGAAGGGGCTTTGAATTCAGGAGGCAGAGGAATGTGTGGCTCATAGCTGCATTTAAGCATTTGTTGATGCCGTTGAAAATCAAGATTATATACAGTAGCAGCCCTTTTGAAGTGCTAGTAAGATTGCAATAAGTATCAGCAGCATTTTACATGCACTATTCCAGCCGACCTCATCCTCCATTTAGCCGTGTGTAAAAAGGACTGTAGGGAGAGCCTCATAATCAATGTGTTTTTTTCCTGCGCCACAGTTTTATCAGAGTTTGGCTATTTGACGAGGGTTTTTACAACAGCGGTGCAAAGTTGAAGCAGCAGTCAAACGACGCCCGAGCTCGGTTCAATCGGCCCGAGTCCTGACGGATGAGCCCCCTCCCTGGCCGATGACCTCAGAGCTCCCGTTTCAAACGCGCATCGGCCGCGCCTCCACCACGGAGGCGGGGGTTGGGAGGGTACGATATTCGCACCGACGTGAAAGAAGTTGGACCGCGGTGCAAATGGCAACCTTCCTACGCCCCGTTTCCACTCCCGGGGTCCTGCGGGCCTTGGGCCCGCGCCCGCGCCTTCGGGGCTCCAGCGAGGGCCATCTGTGCGGGGGGGCCCGTAATAAACCTGCCCCAGCCCGGGCCCGGTGTACGCACATCTGCGCTGGGGCTCCGCGACGGCCCCGGAGCCCGCTCCCTGTCTGGCTGCTCCGGCTCCATTAACGAGGCCTTTACTGTGAAAGGCCCAGCCCAGCGGGGACTCGCTGCAGCCCAGCGCAAACTGGAGACGACGTATAGGAGAGAGCTTTGCGCCTGTTCTCCGAGCGACAGACAAGCGCAATCTGGACAGCAAGATTAATAAGCGGCTTAAAGCGTGTGCGTGTGTGTGTGTGTGTGTGTGGGGTGGAAGTGTGCAATGTGTTTTGGTACGTGTGCGGTGTGTTTGTGTGTGCATGTCTGCATGCGCGTGGGTGTACGTGCGCGGTGTGTTTGTGTGTGCATGTCTGCATGCGCGTGGGTGTACGTGCGCATGCATGCTTGTGAGCATTTGTGTGTGCATGCATGTGTGAATGACACCGAGGTGTTTAAAAGCAGATGCGGAGAGAGCTGCCTTTGGTTTGCTTTCCTTCAGGCCTGACCTATGCAGCCACTGGTACATCAGTGAGGGGTGTGTGTGTGTGTGTGTGTGTGTGTGTGTGTGTGTGATTCTGGAGTGGGGGGAGGGTGTGGTGGAGCTGTGGTGGTGGTGGTGTCTGTTTGTGGGGGAGGGAGCTGGTTCAGGGTGACATCAGACACATAGGGGACAGAGGTGAGGTCTGACTAATGACACATGATTATTGGGTGTATTGTAAATGTCTCCATTTTGTTATAAAGGCCTTTAAAGTCATGAGTCTCTAATCTCTCCTTTTCTTTTCTTCACCACCACCCCAAACCACTCCTCACCAACCCCCAACCCACCACCCCCCCCACCCCCCACCCACCTGCACTCTGCCCCTTTCTGTCTTCAATGTGTTCTGTGCCTTCTCTCTTTCTCTCCCTGTGGAATGTTCGGAACTGTCAAGGAGGTCGCCGGGGTCAAAGGGCAGGGTTACGATTCGCACACACTCCCACTGAGTCAGCATGAGAGCCTTCACAACACATGCACACTCAATCACATTGCTACACAACACACACACACACACACACACACACACACCAAGTCAGCGTTATTTACGCTGAAACAGATGCATCCTGAAGTTGCCCACTCCAGGGCTTAGTCGGCATGGATACTTAACCCGGGCGCATGCCCTGTCAAGAGTACAACAGGTTTACAGCCTTTTCCTCACTGTGTGAAGTAATAAAATCTGCCACCTTCTCTCTCGCTCTTTATCTTTCTCTCTCTCACACACACACACACACACACACACACACACACACACACACACACACACACACACTTGCTTGAAGCACACTGCCATCACTACTCCAACATCTGAAGTTTTTGCAGCGATTGTAATGTCTTTTCAACGAACAATTCTTTTTCCTAGGAGCGGGGCTATATTAGCACCACGGCTGAACACACTGGAATTTTGGCCACCTAATCTCCCGGTCCGAAGCGGGATTACAGCATAGAGCTAGGGCTTCGTTCTGCACCATTCATTGGCACCAGACCCTGTCTAATAGGGGGCTTAGAGTCATCGAGGATGGGCAAGAGAGGCAGAGAGGGAGAGAGCGACGTTTAATTGTTTAGAAACTGCAAGTTACTACATTCATTGGGACGAAAAACAGGATTCGGCATTGAAGTGTGTGATATTCAAACCAGAACAGACTTGGCATGGGTTGGTTAACACAATCAAACCTGTTGGAATTAAACTGCCTCTTTGAGCCTTTGAGACCACATTCCAAATCTCAATACAGCTGTTCCTCTCACATATGCAGCTCAATATTCTCTCTCCTACCATCTATCTCTGTCAATTCTCCCTTCCCTCTATCTGTCCATCTTTTATCTCTCAATAAATCTCTACTCCTGGTCCCCTCCCCTCCCTTCCCTCTTTCTCCTCTTTCTTTCTGGAAGTTAACATAATATATCAGGCTTCTTCATTCTCTGTGAAATTTGTAAAACAATCTGTCTCTTTCTTTCAGTTGCTCCTTTTCTGTCTCTGCCCCTTTCATTCTCTCCGTCCCTAACCTCTCCTCCTACTTTAACCCGTTCCCTCCTCCTTTTACTCACACAAATGAACAGCAAAACACCAACTGCAATGCTGATTGACACTTTATACAGTCGCCCATGCCAACACTACAGAAACATTATCTACAATACATTTTCTCTCCAAAGAAGAATTTAAAAACCCTCACCTCATTTAAAAAAAACAACAAAAAAAAACAGTACATGCAAAGCACAAAAATCGAAGAACTTTTCCATAGGGGGGCGCTAGAGAAGTGGAAAAATATAGTACGTGGAACAATTCTGTGAAACTGTGGGAACAAGAACGAAATCAAGAGATTTCACTCACAGACAGGACGGACTACTCAAAATCAAAACCACAACAGCTTGTATTTACACAACAGCAGTCACGCACACACAATACACAATGCTCACTTTCACGCTACGACGCAGACTGCACCACACCAGTCACAATATAACCATCATATCCGGGCTAAGTCACACACACAAAAGCCCACAATAATCACAGGAAAACCGACAACCAATCCTTACAGTAATAACTAAAACAATAATAATTATACAGAGGCTGGGAGACTCCTTGATCCTCGGTGGAAGAGAGGAAAATACTTGGGAATTTTTGTAAAGAAAACAGGGGGGGGGGGGGGTCACAATAAAGGGGGGCTGTGAGAAAGTGTGAAGTTGGCAGAGAGAGAGAGAGAGAGGGGAAGTCTGGAGCAAAGATAAGGAAGAGAGAGGAAGAGCTGAGTAACAGAGAGAGAGAGAGAGAGAGAGAGAGACAGACAGAGAGAAAAGAGGGCTATAAGGGTTTAATGGAGTAAAAATAAAAAAGATGAAAACAGACAATAAGGGGAATTAAACAAATGAAAGGACAAAGAGGGAAGAGAACGGCAGTCTAGATCTGCAGGAATGTACATGACCGGGAAAGCCAAGTTTATATTTACTGTCAGACATTCATTCATATTAAGAGCTTTGGCCGAGGCATTTTTCCAAGATTTTCCAAGAACGGTGAAGCAGGAATACACATTTGCAACAGGGGTGTGTGTGAGACCATGCAGCGACAGGGTGTGCATTCGCATGAGCCAGCGTGCGTGCATGTGTGTTTGTGTGAAGGGTAGGGTTTATTGTATTGACAGGATACGCATTTTCCCGGGAAAACACAGGGTGAGGAAATACTCTCGTCCAGTCAAGGGAGGCTACATGAGCACGCACGCACGCACGCACGCGTGCATACACACGCACGCACGCACACACGCACGCGCACACGCACGCACGCACACACACGCACACGCACGCGCACACGCACACACACACACGCACACACATGCGCACGCACGCACGCACACACACGCGCGCACGCATACACACGCACGCACGCATACACACGCACGCACGCACACACACGCGCATGCATAAACGCGCGCACGCACAAACGCACGCATGCACGCATACACACGCACACACACACACACACACGCACACACTTCTAGAGTGGCTTTGTTGGAAACTTCACAATTGCCTTTTGAATCTCCATTTTCAAGTTTACTTAACCATCCATTAACACAGACAAGTGAATCACTGTAGGATTATGATGATATTGAGGTGATATTTTGTGAGCAACCTTAAACCAACAGATTTACACTCTATATCATTGCGGTTATCCTCATTACTAAGGAAACCAATGCTTTTCTACGATCGGTGTGTATAAAAAAAACAATATAATGGCGATTATTGTGTCTATAGGTCACCAGAGGAGATTACAATTAATCTGTAATCTCTGAGCGTTCTCTCAGATTCGGTTCACTCAAAAGAGATTACAGACCAGGATAAGGTAGGTGGGGGATGGGCTGTGGAGACAGAATAAAACAAACTGGGGGGGAGAAACCTGGGGAGGGCAGAGGAAAAGAGTAGATGGAGAAATAAAAAAAGCAGGAATGACAATATTAGGCTAAAAACCGGGAACAGACCAGTGGAGAGGTGGAAGGAGAGATGGAGATTAAGCACGGTAATGTATAAAAATCTCTGCCTCATCGTTAATCTCCAATTCTTCCCCAAGCCCTGACTCTCCCCGCCCTCTGGCTCTGGCTCTGGATCTGGCTCGCTCTCTCCCTCTCTCTCTCCCCCCAGTGCTGTATGTGCTCAGACAGGCTCTACTACCTCTACCTCTTAACTTTAAAAGAAAACAGAAAAAAGAAAAAAAAGAGGGGAAGAAAAAGAGAGCAAAGGGGAAAGACTCTGAGGGGATGAGATGAGTGCAATGACACCAGGAGAGAGGGGGCAAGAAGAGGAGCCTGGTCATGTGATGAGTGATTAATGATTACTCAGCTCCAGAATCGACGAAAGCTACTAAAAGGAAAAAAAAATCCAAATAATTTTAGAACTGATTGAGAAAACACTGCGCGCATAGGAATTAGCTAAAACATAGCAAAGTGTTCTGATGGGTTAAAATGCAATTATGTGCTCCGCAGAGATAGCCTATATTTCGAAGAGAGAAAATTAGAGAAAAGACTGACTTGAGCAAATACAAAGGGAAAGAAAGACCATTGAACTTTGTGCCAAATGTGCCCAGAACTTTATCCTCCAAGCCGGGGAGAGAGGGGATGGGGGAGGGGCCGGAGAGAGGAAGAGACAGGTACAGAAAAGACAGATTCCCGCTCCGTACAGAGAAAGATTGTGGGAGTGAGGGAAAGAGAGGGGGCTGTGCGTGCGTAAGAGTAGCCCAGACAAACTGACCGAGTCAAGTATTGCGACACACTGGGTTATGCAGAATACTGAGCACAATGCTTGCTCATCAATCACTGACAGTTACTACATATACTACGGGTGATTGTGCAAGAGTGCGTCCATGCATGTGAGTGTGAGTCGAACATTTATCAGCGCTTGGTAATACCGGCTCCGGTAAAGCCACTCCTTTTACCGATGCCAATAAGAAAACTTTACAGTCAAACAGCTTCAGGGGCAGCTACATCATTAAGCAGTTAATAACACTGACACAGGCAGAGCTCACTCACGTTGACACACACACACACACACACACACACAAGCAGAGGCACGCAGGACACACAAAAACAAGACGAACAAGCTGTCAAAAAAAGGACCCTTCAAACTGTGGAAGGTCAGACAGACGTGCAATTGCAATGGTGCCAACTTGCTTCGGGGCTAGCGCTAATGATTGACTCACTTATAAGAGTGAGATAAACAAGAGCCCTTCCCCTGAAATACACACACACATGTAAGCCTTAACAACACTGAAGACAAAACAAGGTTTATGATGCACTTGTACAAAATGGCACAAATTGGCACTCAATTACGATTCAAATAGAGGCATACATGTCACAACAAACTATGTGTGCGTGCATGTCTATGGGTAAGCATATTGTCTGCCAGCTCGGGCCATCAATCTTCACTTAATTGACTGAAATCAGCTCTGTTGAATAAATGAGATAAGCCATGGCTTTCTAATTGCTTCAATAGTTGATTGATAGTTGACTCGTGCTGGGATGAGACAAGAAAAAAGGCCAGATTGATGAAACGATGCAGAATGGGAAATATATATTTTCCACTTTTTTCAGGGAACTGGGGATTAGATGGGGGAGAATTTTTACGTTGAAATTAAGCAACAAACCCTGCATCCACTGTGGGTTAAGCGATTATTTGCAGAAGTGATTATTCACAGATGCATACGTCTTATGCTCAGGGACATAACTAACTTCCCTTTGGGGCTCGAAGCGTTCAGCTGGGGCCTTCTGAGAAAATGGAAAGTGGGCTGGGTGTGTGAGAGCATGTCTCTTTACCCTTCGCAGAGTCAGACAGCGAGAGCCATCGCCGAATACGCCTGCTCCTACTTGCGCACGGAGGAGAAGGCAAACCACAAAAAGTAACACAGCGTTGGCTCCTAAAGCCAGCTACTCTGACTGAAAATGACATAATTCACCGATAATAACAGAGACCTACTGTTAAAAGGTGAGATATGTCTTTCCTAACAGCCTGTGTCCCACCAATATCACATTCTGGTTTAGTTTCAACCTGTGTGTCCATTTATTTAGGGTTCAAATTGGCAATGTCAGCCTTTTCTCAGAGTACATGTGCATATTCTATTTCTTGTCTATAGTGAATCTGAAGTGTGTCTGTCTACACATGGCTCACGTTTGGCTATATTGTCTGATACTGTGTGTGTGTGTGTGTGTGTGTGTGTGTGTGTGTGTGTGTGTGTGTGTGTGTGTGTGTGTGTGTGTGTGTGTGTGTGTGTGTCTTGTGTTTGTTTCTTTAACAACCGAAAGAGGGATTCAGGTCATGATTTGTATCGTTTTGGTTATGCAATTAAAGTTGCACGCCAAATTTACTCTACAACCGATTATAACACACAGGCACAATATTTTACTCTGTACCCGACTGTTCCCTCTTTTTTTTTCTCTCTCTCAGTCCCCCTCTTCCAGCTCTCACATTTCTTCCTCTTTATCTGTGATTCCCTCGGGCTCATTCGACCTAAGAAAACTCTGGAGTCTGATTTCTCTCCCCGTCACTCTCACTTTCTCCACTTCTTTTTTACCATGACCTAAAAAGTGGGGTTCAGCTTTCCTCTTCTATAGTCCTAACTCCACTATTCTCTTTTTTCCCCCTTCATTTTATCACCTGAAATATGGGAGGTCGTGTTTCCGTCTGCCTTCCCTGTGCTACTGCAGCGATGATGTCACAGGGCTCTCTGAATGAATCCTAGAGTTGTATGTATTAGGGAGGACTAACGATGCTGCAGTTATTACAGTGTAGCAAAGTTCCAGCAGTGATTCACATCCTGCAGCTCAGACCTGGGCTCCTTAAAGCCCTCCACTTTTCTACTGCAACTTCTTCCTCCCCACAGAAGTGTCATAGCCTACTAGCTGCATGAGTAGTTACCTTGTGTAAAACACACTATCATAAATTCTCTTAAAAAACCAGTACACAAATGAGAATGGAGATTGGGGTGCGCATATTGCCTGACCTTGGACAGAGCAGTGTTAAACATGCTGACGATGCCGAACGGTTTAAAGTGCTGCTCTTGCCACCCAAGATTCTGTAAAAGAACATTTTTCCTTTCTCTAAGTCCACAGTAAAATGTCAATAAATTGCACAGCGCACTGTGCCTACTCACTCTTCCTAGTCATTTGTATCGATCGTGGCAAAAGGTCGTATTTCATTCTGACTTCACAATCGACGGTATAAAAAAAAAAAGAATTACAAAAACAACAGGAAACGTGAACTGGTGAGTAGCCAACGCCACTCACAAACCCAAACAAACACACACACACACACACACACACACACACACACACACACACACACACACACACACACACACACACACACACACACACACACACACACACACTTTATTCTACCTGTGAGATGCGTCTCTTTGACTGCAGTTAGAATTCAATTTAACATTCTAACCCTTAGCCAATTGAGACTCCCAGCAGGAATTGACAGAGCAGACATATTTACACTGGCATACAAATCGAGTCCGCTCATGTCTGTCTATTTATTGCCAGTGTGTGCCTGTCCAAATATATTAGCCTACATGTAGCTATATATAGTGTGTTTTCGTCTGTCTGTCTGTCTGAGCATGCATTTGTCGTGTATAGCACAGAGTCACTCTGTGTTGGTCAAAGGGTAAATTACGTGCATAATGTTAGGACAAATTCACTGTGTCCCAAAACTTAAATGTGATAGGACAGGGAATTGAAGAACGGGACGCACCACTGACCAAACTAGCTATGCAACATCGCGTAGGCTAAGGAGTAGCATACTAGACAGTAAACTTCACCTGTGGGTTGCAGCGGTGTATAGTTTTCAGTGCGTCTTGATTGTTAAGTGACAGCAATACACAAGGCACAAAGTGATCTGCGTAAGGGTCATTTAAAACTTCGCGAAAGCACGAGCCAGCGGGCAACTGCTTAAACATGCAGTACAACCCAAAGCTTGCAAAACAGATAGGCTACAATACATGGACGGAATGCAAATTAAGAAATTGAGAACACGTGACAAATATTAGCAAGTAGTTAATGTTTTTGCACTGTGCTACTAGATAAGAAAATAGTGTAAAGCAACGAAAAGCTGAAACAAACACTATGCGTAATTATTTGCATGCTATATGCGGAGTACTTACTTGGTATTTGTGCTATTCCAAAATACTTTATGTCTCTCCGCGGACACGAACCAAGCGCCGACACTCACTGCAATGCACATCAACCAGAGCAATTCCATTGTAGATTTGTGCGCGAAAGCCAAATACAAATTGCACCGAAAACGAATATGTTTGTGATATACGTCTATTCACGAGTTAAAGAAAAATAAAGTTTTAAAAAGCGTTCCGATAATATAGTTTGCTTGATTTGAAGAAAACAACCCTAGCTGTTTTTCAGAAATTGTTTCTGTCCTGAATGTCTAATGAGAAATTGCGTTGCCAGTTTTGTTGAAAGCTTACTCGATGTAACCACGCCTTCTTGTTTAAAAGCCAATGAATGAAGAGGAAATCTGGAACTGCCCCTCCTGGAAAAAATACAAGTAATAGGCCAGCGCCCCTCTGAAGTTATAGCCAATCATGAGAGATCTGCACAAAATTTACCGCGCCTCTTTTTGAATATATGAATTAATTAAAGTGGTTTGTTATTGATGTTCTGATCTGTGACGTGTTGCGACGATGCTTAGAAAATTTCTGTCAACAATTATCAAGCTTAATTTCTTACGTGAAATGATGCATTGGGCAATACTATTTCTTACACAAAACACACCTCCTGCTTTCCACATCAACTTCAACATCATCAAACACATGTTTTTAACAGTGCATGTCATTCACAAATTACAGCTGATAAAAATACTTACATTTATTGTCCTAAAATTAAGTTATTCATGGCTATCTGTTGCTTCTTCAATCCAATACACCATCTCCTCTGTGGTATCTGTATTTGCACTGGGTACAGATCCTCCTCAATCCACCACTCACCATCTGGCACAAAAAGTGACACATGGGTATATTTTATAGACATGATATCACAGCGCACACATGATATGATTTCCACCCTCAAAACACTGTATGTTCTCCTTGAATGGTTCTAACCAATCATTCTCCCCTTTCTACTAAACATTATTATTTTATATAACATTTCTTTGTGTTTCTTGTTTTGGACCTTAGCAGGGACTTGAACCACAACTATCAGATATTTGTCAAAAAATAAAAATAAATACTTCTGCATAACGGCTGGCCAAAATACCCCCTTACTACCTCAGCTTAGAACAATGAGTGCCAGAACCTTATTTTAGATATCAAACAGGAATGCATGTTGATATTTTATTAGAAGATGCCCTTATACCTTAAACTAAAATTAGACAGAAATTTACTTATGCAACTGGGTACATGAAAAATAAAAAATAAGTATTTCTTTAAAATCAGACAGCACTTTTTAGCATGCACATTTGAATACTTCTGTTGTAGAATCAATTTTATATTTCAAATAAATTAAACAACATGCTTAAATGAACATATACTGTATAAATTAACAATAACTGATATGATTTTTTATATATTCCAAATATATTAACTTTCACAAAGACACTTTACAGAGAAACAGAAAGAAAATTGTGGGAAAAAACAGGCCTGAATCCCTGAAAAGCATTTTCCTAAATGTTGGGTGTGTATATGTATATATAACTAAATACATATAATATTTATTTATTTTATGGGAACCTGCCCCCTGCCATGAACTACACATCTGCACAGACACAGTGTCTCCTGCATGTGTTGATCCTGACACACTAAATTGGCTGACCGGCGCAATTATGGGGTTTAATTAGCCCACAGCACCCGGAGACAGGGGGTGGGGAGGCAGGTATAAACCCAGCAGGGCTGCGGCTCCCCCGCTCCGGAGTGGTCACCTCTGGTTCAGAGCGAGGTCTGCTGGGAAGGGTGGGGGATGAGCGAGGAGTCTGTCTGCTCACTGTCCCCCCCCAGGCTGGGGCAGGCACATACACGCCTGTCTGCCAGCCCTGTGGTCTCCCCCTCCTCCTCCCCTTCCTCCTCCTCCTCCTCCTCCTCCTCTGCAGGCCAGAGACGGATCAGGGTCTAGGATCAGGAGGTGTTTTTCCATCTGTTTCAGAGCTGTGTAGCATGGTTGGTAGGGCAGCAGTGTTGGAGAAGGATCTGGACTCATCGCCATGGGTTTCTGGCGGTTGGGACACCATCGCTGTGTTCTCTGCAGTTGTGTAAGATTTGCGAAACACTGTACCAAGGGTATTATTTCAGGCAATATATTTAGGGCAATATTTTAAAAATGTATTTATGTCTCTACTATTCTTATTTCAGTTCTCTCTCTCTCTTTCTCTCTCTCTATGTCCCCCTTTCCTTATCCCCCTGTCTCCAGTCCATAAAAAAACACTGTTCAACAGAAGCTTCTTCAGTGGCCTGAGAATATTCACAGCCCAGCAGCTCAGCGACTTGGAGCGTTCACACATTCACCAATTAACATCACGGGCCTTCCTGCAGCAAAAATGTCAATGGGATCATGTATGACCTTTCACAATGGCTGATAATCAGGTAACACTTTGCATAATGGCCCATGAGTCCCCGATGAATCAGATTGTGAACAGTGCAACTGAATCTTCCACAAATCCCACTAGTTTCCTCTGCTGATGTTGTAAACCTGCCCCCCCCCCCCTCCCTCCCTACTCCACCCACCACTTGTGAAAGCCCACGGCACAGTTCTGGGCCTCTAGCCCTGCGCTTCTGGGCCTCTAGCCCTGCGCTTCTGGGCCTCTAGCCCTGCGCTTCTGGGCCTCTAGCCCTGCGCTTCTGGGCCTCTAGCCCTGCGCTTCTGGGCCTCTAGCCCTGCGCTCCTGGGCCTCTAGCCCTGCGCTTCTGGGCCTCTAGCCCTGCGCTTCTGGGCCTCTAGCCCTGCGCTTCTGGGCCTCTAGCCCTGCGCTTCTGGGCCTCTAGCCCTGCGCTTCTGGGCCTCTAGCCCTGCGCTTCTGGGCCTCTAGCCCTGCGCTCCAGCTGCCAGGGAGAGTTAGCCCTGCTGTGATCCACAGCAGAACTTGGAGGGAGAACAGGAACTAGCACTCAGTGGCTATCTCGATGCCTCCCTCAAATTCATTCATTGTAAGTTCAGCGATCTGTGAGTGTGATCCACTGCTGATCGTAATGCTCATTATACTGAATGTTACTCCATAGCAGAAAAAACTGAAATAAGGACCGAGGAAAAATAGTACCCCAGTCCATGTTGCTATCAATGTAATAAATCATAGTCATCAACGGAAGCTAGTGATTGAATAGTGTTAATCATAAGAAACTATAGTATCTATTCTCAAAACATTAGTTTCTAGTACTTCTGTTTGTTGTGAGGAAACTTGTTTCAGCGATTCACTAGCATTTGTCAACATTGTTGTGCAACACAGGCAACAACTTACAGAAATTATGTAACAATAGTAATGGCAACAAAAACAACATAGGCAACATTTAGTTTCTCTTTCTCTCTTGGGCTCTCTCTCTCTCTCTTTCTGCAGTTTCTGCCCATGTGTTTTTGCTCTCCCCCACTACAGATGTTTCTTAACCTCCCCGGGTTGTGCACCTGTATGTAATTACATGGCTGTAATTACGATTCCTGCTAATTGCATGTAATTGGCATGGAGCTCCAAGATTCCGGCCGGGCTACGAAGAAGAGCTCTTCTGGCTCCACTGGAAAAGGGCAAGAGACAGAGCAGGAGGGAGAGAAAGAGAAACAGAGCAGGAGGGAGAGAAAGAGAGACAGAGCGGGAGAGAGAGAAAGAGAGACAGAGCGTGAGGGAGAGAAAGAGAGAG
Source organism: Synaphobranchus kaupii (assembly GCA_029718625.1). Classification (NCBI taxonomy): domain Eukaryota; kingdom Metazoa; phylum Chordata; class Actinopteri; order Anguilliformes; family Synaphobranchidae; genus Synaphobranchus; species Synaphobranchus kaupii. Next base: position 72,989,344 of record CM056382.1, on the reverse strand, counting down.
AGCGGGAGAGAGAGAAAGAGAGACAGAGCGGGAGGGAGAGAAAGAGAGACAGAGCAGGAGGGAGAGAAAGAGAGACAGAGCACGAGGGAGAGAAAGAGAGACAGCAGGAGGGAGAGAAAGAGAGACAGAGCAAAGAGGGAGAGAAAGAGAGACAGAGCAGGAGGGAGAGAAAGAGAGACAGAGCAGGAGGGAGAGAAAGAGAGACAGAGCAGGAGGGAGAGAAAGAGAGACAGAGCAGGAGGGAGAGAAATTACCTACCAAATTACCGCACTACAGATCACATTTACACCCTACACACCCTAATTAATCATCATGTTCACCAAAAAAATAAAGGAAAAATATTTGCATGCTTTGTTGATTTTCAGAAAGCATTTGATTCTATTTGGCACCAAGGCTTATACTATAAAATCATCCAAAGTGGTGTAGGGGGTAAAGTGTATGACATAATTAAATCTATTTATTTGGAAAATAAGTGCGGTGTAAAACTCGGCAACAAAAGAACAGAATACTTCACTCAAGGGCGAGGGGTACGACAGGGCTGCAGTTTGAGTCCAACCCTGTTCAGTATGTACATTAATGAGTTAGCGGTGTTACTGGAACAATCTGCAGCTCCTGGCCTCACCCTAAACAACACAGAAATCAAATTCTTGCTCTACGCAGATGACCTGGTGCTGCTGTCACCCACAGAACAGGGTCTACAGCAGCATCTGGATCTGCTAGAGAAATACTGTCAGAACTGGACCCTGGCAGTAAATTTAAAAAAGACAAAAATTATGATCTTCCAGAAGAAGCCCAGGTGTCAGGAAAGTAGACACCTATTTATTCTAGGTAACACCGCCCTAGAACACATGCTAAATTATGATTACCTGGGACTAAAAATCAGTGCCTCAGGAAACTTTGGTCTGGCAGTGAATGCACTTAAAGAGAAATCCAGAAGAGCTTTCTATGCAATAAAAAGAAAATTCTATAAAATAGACATCCCAATTAAAATTTGGTCCAAAATATTTGACAGTGTCATCCTGCCCATTGCAGTATATGGAAGTGAAGTATGGGGTCCACTCAGTCATCAAGACTACACTAGATGGGACAAGCATCCAATAGAAGCCCTGCATGCAGAATTTTGTTGAAATTTGCTAAATGTACAAAGGAAAACACCAACAAATGCATGCAGGGCAGAATTAGGCCGCTTCCCATTACTAATAAATATCCAAAAAAGATCACTTAAATTCTGGATGCACCTTCAATCAAGTCCCCATGATACATTACAATTTAAAGCATTCCAAACCCAAGAGCTAAGCCCCAAAAAGAGTCCCCTCAGTCAGCTGGTTCTGAAACTAACTAACCCCGTAATCACAAACACAGAAGAGTTACAGACCAGCACTGCTTACCAACCACAGATTAGAGTAAACCAAATCATTAAACAATGCAAAAACTCATATTTGGAACATTGGGACATAGAAACCGAATTACAACACAAATTAGAATGTTATCTGGCCCTAAAAAGAGAATACAAATTGGCTGACTATCTCTCCACTGTCAGAGATAGAAAGCAGAGACTGATCCTTACCAAGTACAGGCTCAGTGACCACAGTCTAGCCATTGAAAAAGGCAGACATAAAAAATCTTGGTTACCAAAAGAGCAAAGAATATGTGGTCACTGTACGACAGGTAAGGTTGAGACAGAGATGCACTTCCTCCTAAATTGTGAAAAATTCCAAAATATTAGAGAAAAATACCAGAAAAATTTTTAAAACCAAATTCCAAATTTTCTACTCCTAGATGACAAAGAGAAATTGCCACTCATTCTAGGAGAGGGACAAAGGACACACCTTGTGGCACAATATGTGTCAGAATGCCATAGCCATAGAGACAGCGGGTAATGAAAATGTATTATTATTATTATTATTATTATTATTATTATTATTATTATTATTATTATTATTAATTTTATATATTTCTGCATTGCCTTATTACTGTTGCTATTACCATTTTATTTATTTATTTATTTATTTATTTATTTATTTATTTATTTATTTATTTATTTATTTATTTTATGTTTTCCCTTTATTATAACCATATTTACATATCTACCTACCTGTTCCATTTTAATTAGTTGGTATTTATTTTAAGTACTGTTTAACTAATATTTCACCTGCTTTGGCAACATTGTAACAGTCTGTATGCAGTCATGCCAATAAAGCATTATTGAATTGAATTGAATTGAATTGAGAGACAGAAGGAGGAAGAGAAAGAGAGACAGAGGGAGGAAGAGAAAGAGAGACAGAGCAGGAGGGAGAGAAAGAGAGACAGAGGGAGGAAGAGAAAGAGAGACAGCGAGGAAGGGAGAGAAAGAGACACAGAGGGAGCGAGAGGGCGGAGGATAGGGCAGTGAATGGCGTGAGGGATGGAAAGAGGGAGAGTCAGAAAGAAAAACAGAGCCAAGCAGAGGATAAGATAAAGCACGAGACAAACACAGGGAGCAGCTAGAGTGCAATAAACAGAAGGAGAGGAAGATCTTTCCATGGAGCTGAAATAAAAGACTGTAGGAGTGCCAGTCCAGTTTTGGTCACCTGCCCCAGTCCTGGCTCAGGCGGGAGAGTGGAGCGGTAGGGCTGTTCAGGGCCGGTGGGAACAGGGAACGAGGAATTCTACTCCGACATCACTTTTCTCTTTTCTCATTCCCTCTATCTTTTCTCTTTTTTTTCACCTGGTGTTTTTAAAAAAAAATTTTTTACGGCCCTTAGATAAATGTGTTGGCTCAAACGCTGACATTCTTTTTAAGGCTGTTACAATGGCATGCCAGAGCAGCAGTGTTTCCACATCTGAATTTAGAGCAGAGGCAGGCCAGGAGAGAGGGAGGGGATATAAACACAGAGCGAGAGAGAGAGAGAGAGAGAGAGAGAGAGAAATATCACGGGAGAGGTAGAAGGAGAGATACAGGCAGAAAGGATGAGCAGTTAAACAAAATGAGGGGAAGCGAAACGCTGTGAACAGGAGTGGAAGAATGAGGCGTGAAAGGAAAAATACGCAGAGAAAGAGAGAGAGAGAGAGAGAGAGAAAGAGAGAGAAGAGAAAAGGGACGGCAAAGGGAGGACGAGAGAGAATCGTAAAAGCTGTAAAAACAGGAGAAAATGATAGATGTAAAAAGAGAGAGAAAGAGAGAGTGCCTAACAGAGAGAAAGAAAGGGTGAGTAAACAGGGAAGTAGGAAGAGTAAAAAGGGGACAGAGGAGAGAAGGAGAGATGTAGGATTTTAAAACGATGTTATATAAAAAAGAAAGAAGGGCTCGACACACCCCGGCAGTTCCAGTGCAGGGCGTGCTATCTTCTCCCATCTCTCTCCTTTTTGTCTCCCTGTCTTTGTCTGCATTCCCCTTCTCTTCTCCTCTGGTATACTCCTCCTTTCATTCACCCTTTTTTCTTCTGAAACACCACCCCCCTCCCCCCCATCTAAATGCAGTATTTACATATGTGATGCAACATATTGTGTTTGAATGACCACATACAGACATGCAAAAGAAATTCAACTTCCATATATACTTTTACAATGAAAGTTGAACAAAGTCTCTAACAACTGACTGTAAAGTAGATTTTACACATGAAAACATTTGAAATAAATGAAACAGTAATGGGTATGGTAGCACGGCTTTTAGCCTATAGTGCCAGTGATGGAAGTATTGACGGCAAGTATTGAGTTCAAATAACAAATACTCATTAAGAGCATTACTGTCATTATCTTTATAGCAATATTATAGTATAGATCCGGTAGTTATTATGGCTGTCATCATATATGTTCACACGCGCGCTTAATGTTTGTTCATTTGAATGAAAATGTGAGGGCAGCTTTCTAAAATGGAAATGTTAGCTCTCAGAGAGCTCAGTTCTTAATAGATTATGACTACAGGCATCCTTGCTTCAAACAACACGTGTGCACCAATTTCCTCCTGTAGGGCAGCGCATTTATTATTTACTGTAAACGATCATAAGAAACCGTGAATGCAGTCGCAGTCAATAAGAACCAATCACCCTGGCATGCCTATATGTGTGGTTCTCTGCGAGTGGACGGACTTGATGTGATTTTTTGGGGTAAAATGAACATTATAATCCCCTCTGTTTCTCTCCTACCCCTGACAAGAGAAAAATGGAGGGGAAAAGAGGCAGTAGGGCTCTGCCTCCCTGGCGCAATGACATACTCCGACAAGCTGCTCCCCTTTTGGCAACACAAAAAGGTCCCCATTAATTAGCATACAGGTGGCCCCCACGTCGTCACCCTGTGGGGCACACTTCCGCACAATAGTGTCCATGTGTCCAGTGTGAGCGCGTGCAGCAGGGGCACATTTAAAAGGCCACTTAAGTAACTGCCCTGTATGTTTGCACAGGTCACTCAGTCCAGAAAATCATTATCGCAGCTATTTGAGTTTGCATTGTCATCGCCACTCTCTCATTTTTGTTCTTTAGTCATAGGCTTGTACCGGCCGCCCTCCTCGCTTATTTTAGTCCGATTCACTTTCTTCTCCCATGAAATTGACACATTTCCTAAATAACACCCCCAACCCCCGTTTCTTGAGAGAAGGAACACTTTTCTTAATGTATGTTTGTGTCGCCAGTTCATAATCATGTACTCCTGTAAATAAATGAAAGGTAATAGTTATATGGAAGCTACTGCTAACAATTGACAATTGTAAGAGACAAAATGCAAAATTGTGACAACAAAAGGTACGCATTTAAAAAAAAGAATAGGCTACGCAAAAAAATGTAAAATAAAAATGTCAAAATATTCAGGTCTTTTCAGCCTGAGGTGCTTGAAGCCAAATGGGTTTTCTTTTGTGTATGTTTCTCTCTCTCTCTCTTTCTCTCCCTCTCTCTCTCTCTCCCTCTCACCTCAGGTTATATTCCACCTCTCGCTTCTGTCTCTGTGGCCCAGATGCCTGGAGCAGATAGCATAACACCCTGAAAGAAAGAATAATTTATCTCTCTCCCCTTTCCTCTCCCTCCCGTTCTCTATCTCTCCTTCAGCACTCTATTCATTAACATCTTAATGATCCCAGATGGGCTGACATTTACTTTACAGAGGCAAAGTGCCTGTTTGTGTGTGTGTGTGTGTGTGTGTCTGTCTGTGTGTGTGTGTGTGTGTGTGTGTGTGTTCCATGTCAGAAATTATAGGTAGCCACCACATTTGGAGACAGCGCCGTTACCTGTAACCTTAAAAAGCTTGCAAGTGTCCATAGCATTATTCTGTACTGTGTGTCTCCATTGTTTATGTCCTTTGATGTTACTTTTGTATGTGGACATAGATAAAAGTATTAATATGTGTGTGTGTGTGTGTGCGTGTGTGTGTGTGTGTGTTCCATGTCAGAAATTATAGGTAGCCGCCACACTTGGAGATGGCGCTGTTACCTGTAACCTTAAAAAGCTTGCAAGTGTCCATAGCATTATTCTGTACTGTGTGTCTCCATTGTTTATGTCCTTTGATGTTACTTTTGTATGTGGACATAGATAAAAGTATTAATATGTGTGCATGTGTGTCTGTGTGTGAGTGCATGTGTATCTGAGTGTAAACAGCCTCGGACAGCCTCCCTCTCCTCTGTGCTAATACTCCTAGACCTCTCTGCCGCCTTCGACACCGTAGATCATTCCATCCTCCTGTCGTCCCTGTCTGCAGCGGGGATCGGCGGCTCGGCCCTGGCCTGGATTGAGTCCTACCTCTCGGAGCGCTCCTCCCAGGTTGCCTGGGCTGGTAAAGTATCGGCACCCCGTCCCCTTACCACAGGAGTCCCCCAGGGCTCAGTCCTTGGTCCCCTCCTTTTCTCCACCTACACCAAATCCCTTGGCCCTGTTATCACTGCTCATGGTCTTTCTTACCACTGCTATGCTGACGATATTCAATTCTTTCTCTCCTTCTCACCCTCTGACACTCAGGTGTCAGCCCGCATCTCCGCTTGCCTGAGAGACATCCAGAGCTGGATGGACAACCACCATCTGAAGCTCAATCCAGGCAAGACTGAGCTCATCTACATTCCTGCTCTAACCTCTCCCCCTCTCAATCTCTCCATTTCCCTAGGGGACACTCCACTGACCCCAACGCCCTGTGCCAGGAACCTCGGAGTGGTGATCGACAACAGGCTGTCCCTCTCCGAGAACATCGCAGTGGTAACCCGGGCGTGCAAGTTCTTCCTGTACAACATCAGGAGAATCCGCCCCTTCCTCACCACCCACTCAACCCAGCTCCTGGTCCAAGCGATGGTGCTGTCCCGCCTGGACTACTGCAACTCTCTCCTGGCTGGCTTGCCAGCATCGGCCATTAGACCCCTTCAGCTTATCCAGAACGCAGCAGCGCACCTGGTCTTCAACCTCCCCCGACACTCCCATGTCACCCCCCTGCTCATTGACCTCCACTGGCTACCTGTGATGGCTCGCATCAAATTCAAAACATTGGTGCTCGCCTTCCAGGCAGTCCGAGGATCAGCCCCTCCATACCTCCAAAAGCTCATCAGACCCTACACACCTACCAGATCCCTGCGTTCCGCCTCCTCAGGACGACTGGTACCCCCCCCCACTTCATACTAGCACCCGGTCTCGACGTCTGTCTGTCCTGGCCCCACGGTGGTGGAATGAGCTCCCCGTGGAGGTCAGAACAACAGAAAGTCTGACCGCCTTCAAGCGCAGATTGAAGACTCACCTCTTCAAGCTGCACCTCTCTCCACCCCTCCCTACCTCCTTGTGACCTCCCTTGATTGTGTTTTTCTGAATCCTTGTTTAAGTGGTTCAAGCTGCTAGTTTAATACTTAAGGTTACTTATTGGCTTACTGTTGTACACGCCAATGATTGATATTGTGTGGTCCCCCCCCCCCCCCCAAAAAAAAAAAAAAAAAAATCATACTGACTGCTCCTGGTGTTTGAAATCGCATTTACCTTTTAGGGTTGTTTTAACGCACTTGTTTCAAGTTGGAAAATGCCCTAATGTACGTCTCTCTGGATAAGAGCGTCTGGCAAATGACTAAAATGTAAATGTAAAAAATTAGTGTGGGTCTGTGTGTGTATGTGCTTGTTTACATACATGTTAGTCCGTGGATGTTCGTGGGATTATGCCAGCATGTTAGCGTGTGGGTGTGTGTACTGTATGTCTGTATGTGAAAGTGTGCGTACAGTATATACTGTATGTGTGTGTGAGTGTGCAGGTATGTGTGCAATAAGGACAGAGAAAGAGAATCTGTTCTCTCCACATGCCTGTGCCTGAAACCATTTGACACCGCAGTACTTCAAAAATAAAATAGGGTTTTGTTTCACAAGCAAGAATTGGCAAAGAAAAATGCTTATGTCTTCAAGACGTGTCCCATTCCGCATGCAGCGTCATTCAAATGGAGCCAGGAGCATTGAATTGAAGCGCCATGGGAGTCAACGGGAAGTCCCCGCAAAAGGCCAGCCTGACAAATGTGTGAGTGTGTAAGATTTTCCTGCCCCAGAATCCTGAGCATACAGGCCCCAGCGCACTCACGCCACCACAGAGGCCGCATGTCTCATCAGTTCACCAAGGGCGGAGGAGGAGGAGAGGTGGAGTTATTTTGTGGAACAGGTGGTGTGGGAGAGAGGGGCAAGGGAAAGATGGATTGCAGGGTCAGGTTTTCTGCCGCTGTGAGTCCGCCTATTGTGTAGACCGGCGGACCCACGGTGACTCACTAGCACAGAGACAGACATAGACACACATTCACTGAGGATGTCACGGCAGCGTTTACCGTCTCTGTGGGATCTACACAAAAGGAGGGGGGTGAAGTGAAAATGATTTACTCTCAGAACAATGAGGGCACACATTGCCTGCTGTTCATCATTAAGGAAACATGCAGAAGGGTAATACTGCGGAGCAAAGGCAAGGTCGCTGGTCTCACTCGCAGAGGGGTTCACACCTGAGCAAGGTTCCTCATTTGAGCTGTGAGCTGGGACCCAATCTTACCTTTGACCCCTTATGTGTGAAAGTGGAGCACATCATGGAAAAATGGATCCATCAGCATTGACTTATGTTCCTGCACAATGATTTGATCCCATCACCAAACACACATAACGGCATACAACATGACCTACTCTGTACACAGACACCCTTAATGGACAGAAACACACGCACACACACACACACACACACACACACACACACAACCATGGCCAAATATGTCCTCATCACCACCAGCATGTGTGTAGATAAGTATATGTGTGTGTTTGTGATAGTATCCTCATTTCCTGAACCACAGTGTGGAGCTGGTGGAGGGAAAGTAGCCAGTGTGTGTTAGTGTGGTCAGGTCAGGGGCTACCTCACTATCTCTCTTTCTCTTTCTCTCTCTCTCTCTCTCTCTGTCTGTCGGTCTCTCTCTCTCTCTTTCATTGCCATTCACACTATCACTTTCTATCAACCTCTCCAGAAACCATCTATGCCACTCAGAGGGTTTTATTTTGAGTAAGATGTGAGCAAATTAAACATTTTGAGTGAGATATGAGGAATAAATTCAGTTCTCAAACTAAATCCGGGCTTCGGTCACTCCTGCTCACACCCCCACCCCATGTTTCCCAATTATGGGTATTTATAAGATAATGTCACACACAGACATAAACACATACACACACACACACACACACACACACACACACACACACACACACACACACACACACACACACACACACACACACACACATACACACACACAGGCATAAACACACACACACACCCACATGCACACACACACATACAAGCACACACACCCACACACAGCTGCAGTCTGAACTATTCACACCCTTCACTTGACAATAGGACTCCTAATTCACTTGGCTGGACAAATATTGTTCAATGGACTGTTCTTTTGTTGTACGTATCTGGCCGTGAGGAACGCTGATTTGAGCTGTAGAAAATGGAGTGAACTGCAACATTCCAGCTTGCTGATGTTTGGGGAGGGGAGGTTGGATGGGGGGGGGGGGGGGGGTCTGCAATAGGGGAGGTTGTACACTTTGGACTATGACTCCCTCAGTGTGGATTTAGAAAATAGACCCCACAGACAGGGGGGGGTCTCATTAAATCATATTTCATCAGCTTTGCTTGTGTAAAATCTACATCACTTCAGGGTAGAATTTTACTATATGCAAATCAGTAAAACATGGTAAAACACTCCCGTGAGCTGGGACTGGGAAGAAATGAAAAATTAGAAGGTGCCAGGCCAGAAATTCAGTCACAACATCTTTGCTATTATCTTCTTCATAATTCCACATCATCTGAACAGGATGCAGACATTTAAGAACAAAGAGCGTGCAGACTTGGAAGTTTCCAGAGAAATAAATAGGATTGCCATCCAGAAGCTTACACTATACTTATCTGTCAGTGGTGTCTCTGCATAGGCCTTGTTTTCAGCCAAGAGAAACGCTCGGCGATCCCAGCGCTGTAAACACAGCCAGGGCTGAGGCCTGGTGACCTTGGCTTCCTCACTCCGAAACTGTGTGCAGTCGAGGAATCTGTCATTCAGTCAAAAAGTCACACCAGTGCGGGTTTTCTCTATGTGTGAATCTCTTGAACATGGCGTGCAGAGTGGTATTATTCTCGGGCTGACTACACACTGTGTGCTTTACAGACCATATGCAAAAGGTCTGTAAAAATCTTATATGATCATACATGCAAAGTTTTATAAAAAATCATATACATGTATGTTGATTAGTATTGTATCATATCGTACAATTCTTTTATACAATCTCTCAATGTTTTTTTTTATAGGGAGTATCATGTATGTTAGGGAACTACACTGCCCGGCCAAAAATAAAGTCGCCATTGCACCCGTCATGCATAGTACCCACTGTACAAGCCTCTGGAGGCAGTGTTATGATCTGGGGTTGCTTCAGTTGGTCAGGTCTAGGCTCAGCAACATTATGCAGCAATAAAATGAAGTCAGCAAAGTACCTGAATGTACTGAATGACCAGGTTATCCCATCAATGGGCATATGCCAGGATGACAATGCCAAGATTCATCGGGCTCAAATTGTGAAAGAGTGGTTCAGGGAGCATGAGGAATCATTTTCACACATGAATTAGCCACCAGATTCCTGACCTTAACCCCATTGAAAGTCTTTGGGATGTGCTGGAGAACACTTTACGGAGTGGTTCGACTCTCCCGTCGTCAATACAAGATCTCAGCCAAAAACTTATGCTACTCGGGATGGAAATAAATGTTGTGACATTGCATAAGGTTGTCGAAACAATGCCACAACAAATGCGCGCCGTAATCAAAGCTAAAGGCGGTCCAACGAAATATTAGAGTGTGCGACTTTTTTTGGCCTTTTTTTTTTACAGACCCTTTGCATATGGCAATGTATTACAGCATACGCGTATACTGGTTAGACTTTGGCTGAGGTACCCAATCCCTCAGATTAGCTGCATTTCTAAAATAATCAACTATTCGTCAGTAACACATCGACACCTGGTCGGCTCCAACCTAAGAAACCACAGCAGATCCAATTAAGTTATTAAAGGGCCTGCCGCCTCTCACAAAACCAGAGGACAAACGGGACATGACGACACAAACTTCTCTCAGGAGAGACATTTAGCGTTCCTTTTTTTATTTTTTATTGAGCATTTGGTTTAAATTTGATTTTAATTCATTCATTTTGTTCCCAACATACACAAACAGAAGATGCTGGTGCTTTCAAATAGCAGGATTGCCCATAATGTATACAGCACTGTGATGTGACATATTGTGCTTAATCATATGCTATCTACAATATAAAGTCTTGCATAATGAATTACACATTGCATACTTTACCGATTACTTCATCGAATTAAAGATCTACCATGTATAACTTAGACAGTATTTGTATGTGGGTCGTATGTTGGCCAGTTACCAACTCTGCTTGTAGGTAGTATTATGGATTTTTATGCCAGTGTTTTGTGCATATGTTTCAGGTATATTAGTGTGTATAGGTGTATAGGTGTGGGTGTCTTCAGTGAATGTATGTGTGTTAATGTATACATGTGGTCTTTACGTAGCGGGTGTAGCTCGGCTGCTAGTTCGCTAGTAAGCACAGTGAGGTGCGGTAAAGCGAAGGCCTCGTAGCAGGTTACCGTAACAACACTCTCTGGCGACGCAACTCTCAGGTTCAAAATAACGACGTTGCCCTTAGCTAAAGCTATCGGCGATTTCCCCTTTAGCTGATTGGTCACACGTTCGCTTTGGAACATTTGGACGAGTGAGAGGAGCGGGGTTCAAATCTCACCTTGGACTTCTGAGTAAGCTTCTCTCTTTCCACACTCGTTACACATACATATACATTGTGCAAGTGCATGTATGTCTCTTGTTTACTATTCATTATGTTTCATTTGTGTTAGTTAATATATGTTTATGTTTTGTGCGTTAGTATGTGTATGAATGCACATGTACAGTGTGTATGCCTTTGCGTGTGCTTAATCACACAGGTGCCTCTCACTCCTTTTAGCCGCTACGTTTCCGGTGTTTGTCTTGTGCGTTGTTGTATGTGTTGCGTGTTGTGTGTGTTGTTGTTGTGTGCATTGCGCGTTGTTAACTATGTTACAGAATTTCTTGTGTCCTTTCCCCCGTTTTCTGGCTATTCTGGGAAAATGTTAATTACAGTCTTTCTGCGTGTGGTTGAGCCGTGTGGTTCAGGGTTGTACTTAGTCTACCTCTCTTTTGCTGTGCCTCTCTCTTTCCCTCTCTCCTGCTCTCCCTTGGCTGTGTATCCCTTCTTCCTCTCCATGCCACACTGTCTCCGCATGTCTTTCGCTCCTATCTGTGCAGATTCCTTTTTGGTTCTTCCGTTCCTTCACCCTTTCTAGAATTTTCTACACATCTATAGTCCCTGCATCATTTCCCCGGCGTTCATTGTTTCTTTCTCTTTCGCTCTCCCTCTGTCTTTCTCTCTGTGTCATTCTCACTCCCTCCCTCCCTCCCTCTTCCCCCCAGCTGTGTAATTCTGCTCAGTGACAGAGTGCCTTTTTCTGGGCACTCAAAAATAAATTTGGTTTTATTAGGGCTCTGGGATCAAATTACTTCCTTTCTTTCTCCCTTTCTCCCTTTCTCCCTCTCTCCCTCTCTCTCTCTCTCTCTCTCTCTCTCTCTCTCTCTCTCTCTCTCTCTCTCTCTCTCTCTCTCTCCCTCTCTCCCTCTCTCTCTCCCTCTATCCCCTGAGCTCAACCTTTCCGGGCGCCGTAAAATGAAATACATAATTAAGGTAATTTAATCATAATTGGCCCTCGCCATATGACATCTATCATCGGGCGATTTGAACTTTCAAATTTTTACATGTGATGTTAATTTCTTCCTTGCTGACGGCGACGGCGCAAATGAAAATCCACAGGCCCCGGCAGGAGAATGGAGCTTTTCTCACAGTCGCGAGCAGCTCCCTTTTGATGGAGACCATGGGAGGCGTAGCACTTTGCCCGGGGACTGGCTTCAATATGTTCTGATTATAATTGTACCATTTCGTCCATTTGGTCTCTAGCTTGGCGTTTCACCTGGCTGTACTTATACTCCCGGCAATAAGCGAAGGGCAAAGAAAGGGCATCTATCGGCATGGCAGTTGAATGAGGACAGTGAGTGACATTAAGCATATACAGGGAAAGAGTGTGGGCCCTTGACTAGGGATGCTGGGATATATCCTTTTACAATTTTATGCAATTATGTTTTAAATATATTTCCTTGTATCTATATAGAATGCTCAAATGTTGCACCTACTACATGTGTGTGCCATTGTAAGAAAATATTATATAAACCATATAATATTCCCTCTTGATGAAAGGACTGAAGTTAAGATGATATAGTTAAGCTTAGGGAGAGGATACAACAGGAGAGGATTTGTAGCCAACATCCTGTGCCTCGCAGCCCAGCCTAGCCCCCGTTTATCCGTGTCACGTGTTGAAGTCACGGGTCTTGCGGTCGCGGTGGGGACTTCAGGAACAGGGCCAGATCCGGACATGTTGTGCGCGCGCATCCAGGGTCCTGGGTCCTGGGTCAGGCTGCTTGTAAATCCTCAGCCCAGGCCAGCATATGGAGCTTAATCAATGCTAAGTGAGTGAACCGAGGCCGCTCCCTTCAAACTGACCCAGTTGAAATGTCCAGACGCGCTAAGCCGTGATTAAGTGGTCAGACAGCTCAGGAGATGATAGTGATTTATAAAAGACCGTTCAAGTGCAATGTTCTCGGTAACGAATGCGATATGTTAACAATAATGCAATGGTTTTGCCTGTAGCTTGTTGCCTGGGAAAGGGGGTTAGGGTTAAGTAGAGCAGGGGACTCGAGCAACAATTAAACATGGCTCGTTAACGGCTTCTGCCCGTCTGGATCGCAACGAAAATCCCAAGGAAAGCAGGGTAATATCAGTTCATTTACACACAGAAACAGTAATGATTGACACAGGTTTATGAGTGTGCATTTGCCAGTATGTGTGCGTGAGAGGGTGCATGTGCCTCTGTGTGTGTGTGTGTGTGTGTGTGTGTGTGTGTGTGTGTGTGTGTGTGTGTGTGTGCGGGACCACATTGTACGCTGATCATGCAGGAGTAGATGTTTATATCCTTGCTCACGCGGGTAAGTGTGTACGTGCCTCTTTGTGTGTCTGTGTGTGTGTGCGGGACCACATTGTACGCTGATCATGCAGGAGTAGATGTTTATATCCTTGCTCACGCGGGTAAGTGCACGCTCTGGACACTGGAAAGATAAGACTAGCGTGGAGAAATTAGATTTGATTTATTGTTATCAAACGCTTTATCTCACGTATTCATGGACAAAGTCCACTTTAGTCCTACCAGGGAGCGGACTTTGAAATGCAAAGAGCTGACGTATTCCAAATGAAAGGTGACGAACACGGTATCCTGAATAAAGCAAATATTTATCCCTCCTCTGGTATTTCCTCTAATATTTTCTTTTTTCACCCTTACATATTATTTACTGTGATAATTGGCAATAACAGTTGGTTAAACATGAGAATTATAAATATTTATTGATATCTAATCATGTGAAAACACATTTCTTCAGCCGAAACATAAACCTGAGCTTTTTAAGTGTATCCCCTTGGATCAGTTTGGGTGCTTAGAGGGAACTTTTCAATTCAATTAAAATTTCATTTTGTTGTCAAAAAGCTTGAGGTGAGTTAATTTTTTTTCCCTGTAATCCTATGTATAGAAAATCATTCGTACTCAATGTGAATATCACATTGATAGCGAATGGCAGCAATTACCACAGTATGTAAAATAATTCCCCTGTAGTGTAGTGTAGAATAAGTGCGTTTGTGGATGACCTGAAACGGACTACACACACCTACACACACGGTTGTACACGCGCGCTTCCTCCCCTACGGTTACCCGCCGTGTCCCGCTCTTCTCTTTCTCTCCATCCCTCTCGTTCCCACACTCCCCCTCTCCTCCTCTCCTTTCCTCTCCCATTCTCAAAGGGCGCTTTATTGCTATGCCCAGATTACACAAGCCTTATGAAAGCATGAACAATAAGCGAATCAGAACAGCGGTGCACATGAATTGAGTACAATGGAACATCAGCCGCGGTGTGGCCAGCGCTGCCCAGCGGGGTTACACAACCGCCATTGTTCCGCTCATCTGCTCATTGGCCCTATTGTGAGAGGAAGGTTGCGCGTGAGAGCCTGTGCGAGGCGTTCGGTGTGTGTACACCGCGCATGAGTACGCACATCAGCTCACGTGTGTGTATTTCACAGGTATTTGTCCAGTTGCGTTGCACCCGTTGCTCTCTGTGTGTGTGTTTGCTTGTGCGTGCTCAGTGTGTGTGTGTGTTTGTGTGTGTGTGTATCAGTGTATGTGTGTGTGTGTGTGTGTGTGTGTTCCTGTGCGTGAACGATGATTTTAATGCATTAACCATATCCTGCCTTTCCCCTTCCACCTGAATCATATCATTGCAAACAATAGGATTCATAAACAAAACCTCAATGAATCACTATAAACACTGAGACATTCCGAGGAGTATCAATTAAAAACCAACTCTGGAAAACAGACAGTGAAAGAGAGAGAGAGAGCGAGAGAGGGAGGGAAAAACAAAACAGCAGCACAGCAGAGGACAGACAGACAGACACTGCCATGATAGAGAGGGGGTGATGCTATCGCTGCTTTTAATTAGCAGAGGGGAAAAGCGAAACAGCGACGGTGTCGGGCAGCCAATGGCACCGTATGGAAGTGAGGTGTGAGGTCCACTTAGCTTAAATTGGCGCTGCGGTGCAGCTGGCCCGCCCGACGGAGACCCAGCATGCCGAGCGCCACGCCTGCAAATCAGCGGCGCAGAGGGGGGCTGTCAGAGTGCGCGGGCGGAGGCCGAGCAGGTGAGCACCGAGTGTGCAGAGAGAGAGAGAGAGAGAGAGCTGGCAGGGAGGAGAGTGAGTGTGTGTGTGAGAGAGAGAGAGAGGGAGAGAGAGAGAGAGAGTTGGCAGGGAGGAGAGTGAGTGTGTGTGTGTGAGAGAGAGAGAGAGAGCTGGCAGGGAGGAGAGTGAGTGTGTGTGTGTGAGAGAGAGAGAGAGAGAGAGAGAGCTCCTCAGGCCCCTCACCTGTGCAGGTAGACCGCCCCTCCCCCTCGTCCCCTGTGTCGCACGGGGGCCCTCAGGACATCAGTCACTCCCGGTTCAGCCTGCGTGCTCAGACTGGTGGCCTGATCCTCCAGGGCCCCGAGCCACTGTGCGCTGGCAGGCTGGGGCAGGCATCGAGGGGCCCCTGGCCCCGCGCAGAACCCTCACTCTGGGAGGGCTGTCCAGCCCGCACGGTGAAAGGACCCTGGCCTCTTGCAGTAGTTCTCTCTCCCTCCATCCCTCCCTCCCTCCCTTGCCTGCACTATTCATGACTACTTTACAGGCTCTCTTTCAACAGGACCTCTACTGTGCCTTGCACTGTTTATGTGTTCACCGTGTGTGTTAGCGTAGCTAGCTCCCCTGGCCAGATTGACAAGGAGGCTCCCCTCCCCTCCCTTTCACATACTGGCTTTACCTTTCGGCAGTGAGGGCAGCCTGGTGTGGAGACAAAATAAGAGACGAAACTGCAGGCAATGTTAAAAGACCTGGCCTTTTGACCAGGACATTGCGGTTTTGATTCCCACAAAGAGAACTGCTGTTAGACTCTGGGGCAAGAAACTCTGTTTGGTTCAGTGAATATAAATTGATAAAATGTAAATATGGTTGTCACCCTGCATGAGTGCATCTGCGAAGCAATTGATGCTACAGCTGCTGAAATGCTAATACTATTACACTGTATTGTACTACTGTATATTTTATAGTGGTAGTACTGTAATATAGTACTATACCTATACAATACCACACAGTACTGTACTACTACTGCTTCTACTACTTGTAATAGCACTACTACTTCAGTGTACTGTACTATATTACAGTACAATTATTACCATGTGGTCCGCTGCTGGGCCCGGCCGTATTTATAAAGTAAAAAGTCATATATGGTAGATACTTGGTAGGTATGTTGTGAGATGCTCCTTGGCAGTGGATGAGACAAGGGCTCCATGTCTGAAGTTAAGGGCTGGAGCTGACACGTTATGTCTGTGTTCTGTCTGTGTTCTGTCTGTTCTCGCATCTGCTCAGTACAGAGATAAAAGACAAACAGTACTTTGAGAGGGGCTTTACCATTTAACCATTTAACCAATAAAGCTGTTCTAAAAAGAAATGCCCCTCTGTATGGAGCAGTATGTCAATCAGTCTGTGCACAGGCCGGTCCAGATGTGGCCAGATTACAGGACCCCCCCCCCCACACACACACACATACACACACTCCACTGCACGCCTCCATTCTGCCCCACTGACTGCTTTTAATACAAATCCCCAATGCTTGCTTTTAGCTCTCTCTATCTCTTCTCGAATGTAATCCCTTCATTATGAATATGGTATTTTTGGCCAAAAAATACATACAGTATGTGTGTATTTTTAACCACACCTCAATTTCATTGTATTCTATTATTATTGATGTTATTTTGCATAGGCCAGCTTATGTTATGAGAAACAGGTCAGGATTTACGTTCTTAAAATAGATGGTTACCACAGCAATGAGATTTTAGCAATATTTTGCCAATTAATACTGCTCTTAGCATTCTAGGCTTAATGTGCTATCCTATTCAATAAATATCTGTGTGGGGAAATATGTGAAAGAACACATGGGTTATACTGAACAACAGGGTAAGATTGAAAACTCATAATATTAGACTTTCCTGATTTAAAAAGCCAGTGTAAGGGCATATTTGTCCATCTTTTTAATAAAATCCCCTCTTTGTAAAGTTATGATTGTTAGCCAAATTCATATCCACCCGCTCATCTGTAGAGCTCAATTAAGGACATTGGATAATGACTGCACTGTATGTGTTGCATGCTAATTTGACCTTATGCTGTCCAAAGTAAAAATAGCAAAATTGCAGTTTTATGGTGATAAAACCAGCAGAAATATTATGAATTTGAAATAAACTCTGTGCTGACAGAAAATTCTAAATGGAGCCATTACTTACAAGATGACTTTCCATTTGTCAAAGCATGGAGCTTAGCGCCTTACATAATATATTATACTCCATAATATGTGTGCAAAAGTAATACAGATGTTAGTTGGGAGCTTACATAATAATCAACCTGACAGAATTTATGTCCTTAAAAATGGAAGTGAACTCATTACAAAACAACAAACAACAACAGAACTTGCCCTCACAGAATTACACTTTACTGGCAAAAGGCCAAGCATAGACAGAGGTGTCAGTGCTTCTTTCTGAATAAATCAACATTTGCAAACTTGGTATTGCTAGCTAGCGTTCCTCCGGGCATACAATTGGCCAGTCATGGGTGTAAGAAAGCTGAGTAACGTTTGAAGCTGATGTCACAAGACTGGTTGCATCTCATCTAAAAAAAAAAAAAACAGCAAGTTGGAACACTGGCATTTTTTAAGATGTTAATTTAACCAGACTTGGAAGCTTGGGGCTTCCAAATCCAGTAAAACAGGCCTGGATGGGAGGATTCAGTACAAAAGTTCATGCATTTCGAAAGAAAAAAAGCATTTCAGTTTACTGGAGACTGCATTCGACCCCTTAGCTCTGCTCTGGGGAACACGGACACAGCCCCAGCTTCTGTGGAAGCAGGGTCAATTCTTGCCGACCCTGCAGTGAAACCACCAGATGTGATGCATTTGCAGGAGAAGACACCCTCACCCTGACCCGTCTCGGCGAAGCTGACAGCCCGGGCAGGGGGACAGCAGGATCGACCAGCAGGTTTTCAGGGCCTCGGGTGGATGACAAGCTCGCCACCTTTGTGTCGACAGACACTCCAACCACAAGGCTCAAGGGAACAGTCTCGCGGGGGGTGAAAAAGGTCCTTTGATATCTTCAGTTTCATAAGAGTATACGGAAGAGTCGCCTGGAAGGGTTAGATCTCGCCAACCGAACAATTACTCAATGTCATTATGCTCTGAGGGCCGAAGTAATGACTGTGGGACTTCAGATCTGGGCCCTCATTCATAGAATGGTCTTATGATCAAAGAGTATCAATTTAGTTATTTATTTTAAAAAAGTAGTTATTTATAAAATCGCACTTTGATGTAGATATGATCGTATCTGTACGTAAAGTTTGTACTAGGTTAATTCCCTGCTTATGTGGAGGTAGTGCACGTTTGAGTGCTGCACGCATGTTCACTCTTTAAGAAAAACATTTAATTGACAATCAATTTTAGGCATGAATAGTGTTGAAATGCAACCTTGTTTAGAGGACAAGGTAGTTGTTGACCGCATTCACAAGAAGGGGAAATGACAAAGCACGTTCACGTAAGTTCTATATCAGGTGAGATTTATATATCACAGGTAAGCCACAGATACCACTTTAAATCAACTTTTTTTTCGGTCTCAGTTATTCTTATAAATCATAAGCACAACTGAAATTATCTAACAATGACGTTTAAGTTTAAATCCATGTGTATGTGTGTGTATACAGTACGGTAAGTCATTTACGTAGTAGATACTTTTAGCCAAAGTGACTTACTTGCATTTCACATGGTAAGCAAACACCACAAGAGCTTGAGATATGCAAAGTGACAGTCATATAAATGCTAGGTGCATATCTTGAGACCTGCAAGATAAAAGGGAGAGAAGAGTTTGTTTTTTTATGATAACTTTTTCTATATAAACATTCAGGTATAGTCTTGGAAAAATAATTTTCAGATGTCTGCAGGAAACAGCCAGTAAATCTGCCTCCCTGACTGTGTGGCTGTTTGTGTGCACGTCTGTCTGCATGCATGGAAGGAGCATGCTTCACTCCACTGCAGCCCTGGGTGGACTTGCATTTGTTTGGGCATGTGTGTCGGTGTCTGTTCAATGCACAAATGTCAAACGCAGCAGGAGTGTGGTCTGGGTTTTGTTGCTGCTAATCCCTGGTGACATAATTGGCCTAATTATTCAATTAGCCGAATACGTTTAAGACCTATCTTGACCCTGATAACATGGGGGGGGGGGGGCCTTTAACATACATTTCGTATGTTAAAGGCCCAGTTTATATAGCTTTAAGTGGTACCTATGTACCTATGTAATTGGTTCACAAAAGAGAAAAATGTAAACCCTGACAAAGCATTCTCATTAATCTCATGATCCAAACGTAACTTTCTTTGGGCCTTTAATTACTCTTTACCATTTAAAATAGATACGCCTCCTGCTTTAAGATAATCGAAAGAACACACATTTCAAGGAACAGTCATCATTCGGTGCCCTTTGAAAAATGCTTCAAATATATAAATATGTCATATGGAATAAACAAGGAGCACTGGTAAGCGAGAGACTATAAATAATTTGACGCAAGCCTGTGTTTTGTTATTCATATTTTTTTGCCACTGGGGTACAGTATATCCGCATTGGGTGGACTTCTGTTGTCAGTTGGTTTAATAGTGTCTTAAGATGAGCTTGATGAAGTTGACACAGTGTGTTTGTCAACGTGCGGCATGCTTGAATTTGCCAGAAGTATCTGTTTGTATGAAGTGGTATTGGAGTGTGTTATCAGTGAGCCTCTGCCCATGTGTGTGTGTGTGTGTGTGTGTGTGTGTGTGTGTGTGTGTGTGTGTGTGTGTGTGTGTGTGTGTGTGTGTGTGTGTGTGTGTGCAATCGTGTGTATAAATATATCCCCCATCTGTTGGGTGATGTACAGATGCAGCCACAGAAATAGAGGATTAGGGCTAAACATGGTGGGTGGGGGCAGGGAGCGCAAGGCCAGAGGGAGACGGGAGAGCTGGGTTCAATCAACTGAAAACAGGCTGTGGAAAGGGCATATATGGAAGCAAAACTAGAGCAAATGCTCTAGAGAGAGAGAAAGAGAGAGAGAGAGAGAGAGAGAGAGAGAGAGAGAGAGAGAGAGAGAGAGAGAGAGAGAGAGCAAGAGAGAGAGAGAGAGAGAGAATTATACAAACTGATGGAATGGTGGTGCCAGGAATTGTGAGCAAAAAAGAAATGTGGGATAGTGAGGCCTATAAACACTGCGAGTATGATGGACAGAAATAGATAGGAAAAGATGAGTAGAGGGAGCGATGCTAGCACCCTGAAATAAAATATACGACACTACATATAAATCTGACTCATTCACCGTTTTTTTTAAATTAGAGCTGGATTAGACCACCGTGGAAGTGTGCAAACATCGCACAGCTTTGCCAGAATGTGGAATTGAAAACTAAGATCCAAAAAAGATAGATTAATCCGTTTGATTGAACAAGCATAAACTATTTTGAAACTTTCTTATAATGTGTCAGTTTAGTATGTGAAATATAGAAATAGAAATATAGATTGAGAACAAAGTTTGCTTGATTTAGTGTCATTATTCTTTGTGATTGATTGAGAAAAATGGGGGGGGGGGGGTGGCCCCTGTTAAAACAGAAAAAAGTGCTTTCAACACTTTGTTGACTGAATGAATCACCAGTTATATTTATTATAACATATATTATAACAGTCTCTAACGTGCCTTTAAAATCTACCTCATAGTTTAGCACACAAATGGTGAAGTGTGCCATTTTGATACCTTTTTCAAATGCTGTTTACAAACGATACTGGTGAAATATCCTGTCTGAAAATATGTCATGAATGGACTCTATGGGACTGGGAGAAAATTCACATGCCAAATCTTCATTCAATTTACTAGAGTTTTTGAAATCTCATTATTTTATGTTTGTCTTTTTCAGAATAATCTTGCTCTTCTCAAATGCGCATATTAAGATTAATACCCTTTGTCAATGCATCTCACTTCAAACACTGAAAATGGCAATTAACTTGGATAAATGCAAACTAATGCCTCTCCTAAAAAGGCCATACATGTACAATTGAAGCACAACAAAAACATTCACACTTCACATATAGGCTATATTGATTTATTTATTTGGGACAATGCACAATAAATATATTGCACCAGATGTTTTAGCTAAAAGCACATTTCCATTTGCGGCCCATGTAATTTTTGTAAATCTTTAAAGGCACGTTTAGTAAATAAGCCTGTTTCCAACAGTTGTGTGAGTAGAGTTTAACAACCGTGATGGTGCATTCTGACAGTGACTGAACAGCGACATCGAATGGTAGGCAGTGGAAGTGCTGATAATAAAACAGCACATCGGCTTGACTGTCCTATTTGTTGTAAGTGGAGACAACACAACCACTTGCTCTAACTTATACAATATTTTAACGTCTTGGCCATTTAACCCGATGTGTTTGAAACTTTCGACATTCTGCTTCAGGTAAATTCTTAAATAAACAACCATTAAAATTGCATTAAAAGGGCTGCTCAGAAAAATCCCAATCATCTAATTAATTCTCAGTGCTGGCTACTGTTTTATTTTCGTTTGGGATCATGTTACGTGATTATCTTCATAAATAAAGCATCACCTACGAGCGCGACCTTGTTGATGGAATATGCGATTCTCTCCCATTTTTAACGGCGAAAGCAAAAAAAGGTCCATGGTTGGGTACTGTTCATAAAAACTAAGTTAATTTCGTGACCCAAATGCAGCGAGCGTTTAGAAATTACTTTTCCAGGCAATTTCTTATCTGTCTCCTTTAGAAAAAGCCATGTCTCGACGTCGGGACCGATTATGGAAATACAATAAAACAATTAAAGTGAAATTTCTTAGACGACTGGCCTGGTTCGTCGCTTTCAATTCCCCGACTCATAGGCTACCTGTAGGAAAGTAGCCTATTAGTCATTAATGATATTGTCTATTTTAACGACCTGTCTGTTTGGGAGCGGGTGAAGTCAGCGTCTGCCATAGGCCTACACCAGACGGCGGAGAGTGTCTAGGGATAGCCATCGCAGCGACTGTTCATGTCTGATCACAGACCGCTTAGTCACGGCTAATGACACACAAAATGACAAATGTGCCGCAGGAGTAATTAACACACAATTCTGTCATCTCCTTTCTCTGCAAGTAGGCTAGGCCTATTCTGCCGTTTCAAATGTTTCAGTCATGCTGCACAAAATTATTCTTTCGTGAGCATGTTGTGAGCAGAACTGCTCACAACTCACAACGTTTCCCTTGCCGTGATGCAATCACGCTAATAATACATGACAGTCCAACCTTTCAGTTTGACAGATCGTCCTGCTGACTGACATTAATGCACTGGTTTGTCATATGGATTTTGACATGTGCTTGGACCTCCACTGTGCAATTTTCTAAAATAATTCAAATTAATTCCAGACAGTGAGACTATCTTCAATCAGACGTCAATATGTGATCAAAATGTAATTATTTAAACGTCTATATAAACAATGCAAAATATCAGCTCAATCAATGGTTACTCCAGGTCAAACATTGCCATTAGCCTTCTGCTGATGAAATTTGAAGAAACTTTTCAGAAGACCTTGTCAAATTAACGTCACTGAATTTGACCCATATCGCTTTATCAAAAGATTTCTCGAAATACCCAAGAAAAAACCCCATAGTTAATCTCATAAAAACTTGACAACATCTGATATGATTTTCCTTCCCATCTCTATTCGTCTGCTTTGTGTTTTGAGTGTCGGGCTGAGAGATTATCGAAAAGCAGATAAAGGAGCCAACAGCGACAGAGCAAGAGCTCCGGCACAGAAAGATAGACTGACAAGGTGAGAGAGCGCAGGAGACGTGAGGAGACATGAATCGCTTGCAGGTGTTTGCAGGAGAAAGAGAGGTTGAGAGGAGGGGAGCGCCTGTCTTCTCATTATGTTGCCATTATGTTTTATGGCTATACTGCTTTTACTTTAATGTGGCTGTTCTTAAATACAACGGATATGGAGTCGTCATAAAGCTATTTTCAATCTCTGTATGTATTCGTGTGTGTGTGTGTGTGTGTGTGTGTGTGTGTGTGTGTCTGACACAATACACTGTGTAGCATACTCTATAAATGCTGCTGCAACTGTGTCAGCGGTGACTTGCGATGAAAAGAACAGACAAAAGAGATATTACAATGTGTGATTGGAAGAAAGCACTGAATTTAGTCTGGAGATGAGCAAAAGAGTCGAAGCATAATCTGAATGAAATGCGACAGAAGGCAGGATGGCTTTTCTGACGCATATACGCTTTGTCACTATTTTTTCTGCTCCACAAATGTTGCAACTGCAGTGGATGGTTGAGTATCAGTAGCTTTTTTTAAAAACAAAATCTGACACAAAAAATACACACACCACTTTTGTTAAAAGTATGATTCTTAAGCTTATTATTGTTATCATTAATAATATTTAGTTATCATTATTATCATAACCTCATTGTTGGTTCATTTTACAGTTTATTTTTCAAGTTCTTTTTTATTCATTCCAGTCGAAGGTAAACATGATTGTAATTGTTGTTTCCAACACTAATAAATGCTTTAGTTGTTTTCCCATTCAATACATTCACTCTCTCTGGTACATACGCACATGCACAAACAAGCCTTTGGAAACACACACAAGCACACCCAAGCAATAGTCACAGGCACCAAATACACACCCACACCTTGCGCACCTTGACGTCACATGTGCAAACACACACACACAGAGACACAAATGCAGAAACAGATATATGGGTAAACAGATGAGCTGAATATCCACACACACACACACACACACACACACACACACACACACACACACACACACACACACACACACACAGACACACTCAAACATGCTAAACAAAATCACACTGCATACACTGACACACGCACGCCGTCTCTCACACACAGACACACACACACACACACAGTCAAGACCTTGATAAATGTATATAAACATACACATATCAACTCTAAAACAGATACAAACTCTCTCTTACTCTCGTGTCTAAGTTTTAAGTGCAACATTTGAAGAGTGATTCTTTTTTTTTTCCTTTTTCCTGATCAACTCTTCTACAGTTCCCCATATAGGCACCACCCCCGCCCCCCGCCCCCCCCCCACACCCACCCCCCATTTCACACACCCATAACCCCACCCACCCACCCCCCATTTCACACACCATAACCCCACCCAAAATACAGAACCATCAAATAATACAAAAGCAACAACTAAAGTCATATTCAAGTCTGTAAAAATGCTTAGATCACTGTTCATTCCGGAGCATTCAAGTCTTAAGAACTCCTTTCTTTGTCTCAATGTAAAAGTTCTACGACAGCCATGACACACTGCAATATACAGCTACTGTGGTTCCATATAGAAGGGTCAGTTATAGCAAGGAGAAATATATACCATTTTACTCAAACCTCTACCATCGTACACTAGATGCTACAGGAAAGCACTGTTAATGCGTAGATTTATTTATCCATATTTTATACCACTACATCTCACGGAAAGGCGGTATTACCGAGGTCAATAAGGTGCTAGTTGTTACGTGACAGTAATTGAAGAACCATGGTAATACGTTAGCACTTTTACGCCTTGTCCAATCCCCCAATTGAAATATGGTCTTAGTTCTTCAAACCAAAAAGCAGTTCTTTTTTTTTTGCATTTACTACTTATAATGCTTTATTTCACTATTGTATATGTGTATATTTACATACACCTTTTGCAATCATGTAAAAGTATGAAATTTAGTTTTTTCCATCATATGCAAATATGCCCCTTCTCTTGTTTGTACTGTGAACTGGACCTGATGGCACACGTACACACATGACACACGTTCTAAATAAACCAGCAAACAAACAAACAAACAAAAAATGTTTGGCATAAGAGTCCCAGGAGTCCTTAGTCCCTGTCCCACTTTAATCCAACAGAGAAGAATGAACCTTGGAGTACAATCCAAAATGTATATAAATATATATACACAGTAATATTTATATTTAAATACATCTCCTCAAAGTCTTGGGAGTTTCCTTCTGGTAGATTCCAGAGGCTCCACTACACAGATGACTGGGCCTGGCTGTTGAAGTACAGAGCGGGGTTCGGGGGTTTGATGTGATGCTCCTATGTACAGTTGTGTTTGAAAATATCCCTTTGAGAAATGAAGGCAACGTTCAACCACCAATATCAGTATTGCTAAACTACTCGTGATCAATGTAATCCTCTCAAAGACAGCAGAGCACGGATTTGGTACAGCAAAAGCAGGGATATCGCCAGCCCACGAGGCACCACTCATTCAGCTAAGCCTATATTTGCCTGCTAGGCAAAACTGGCTAGTTGCCCCTGGTGGTACCTAAAAAATATTTTGGGCCAAGGAAAGAAAGCCCCGAATGTACTGAGTCCAGCACCTGTATAAACAAATAGGCTATAGAAATGACCATAGGAATAAAATGCAGTCCCCTAACATACAACAGCTGTTGACTTGCGCATGTACTAAAGCTGACAGATTGCTATGGCAAACTGTGCTAGACAATGTAAACCATGGCCTCTCAGCACTAAGTGTATGAATTGAAGAGAGCGCACACCATGGCACAGGAAGTACAGTACAGTACACCACGTTAAACTCAGGGAAACGTAAGCCAAGCGCACTCTGCGTAAAGACTTATTGGCAACGCCGCCTGTCCCATCTCACCACACCATTCCCCCTGTAGTTCTGTGTCACACTACACATACACACACACAAACACGCACACACACAAGCACCCGCACACACACACACACACACACAGAAACACGCACGCACACACACAAGCACACACACACACACAAACACGCACGCACGCACACACACAAGCACATGCACACACACACACACACACAAGCACACGCACACACACACACACACACGCACAACACACATGCACAAACACACACACCATTCTCTCTGAGCTCCACCTCAGTGACAGCACTATTGAGTCATTTGCATTTTCACCCAAGTTGTTTCCTCGTCAGTCTGACTTGCACCAGAGGTCCTGTAAATCTGCCGGCACAGTAGGACCCGCTACAGACAGGAACGACGCCATGTACATTTTCACATTCACAATCAGCTCCAATTTGATCCGCTTGAGAGAAAACAGAAGGCAATCATCCAGTCTTTTAGGCAGCACTGGGTGATGATGTCACTGAGGGAGGCAGCCAATCAGATTCCAGGAGGAGCCAAGTGTGTCCTGTCCCATCTCTGCAGGCAGCTCCAGGGTTGATTGTGTGTTACTAACAGGTCCTGGCAGCAATCCCACCGCTTCATGTCTTAGCATAATATCCACCTTCCCCAATATACATATCACATGTGGTATACATGATTCAACATGAATAACATGTTGACACGCGCATACCCCCTTTGTATGTACATCTACACATGCATGTCACACGTTGAACATGCATCTCAACATGCGCGTCGTATACAAATCTTGGCACTCGCGCAAGCAGTGACGCGCACGTTGGGTTGTCCGTGCGACCTGTCCCGGCCGAGCAGGGCCCATTTTCGGCAGCTCTCCAGTCCATCCTGTTCTGAGCAGGTCCCCACAGCGCATGTCCCTCCTCATCACGCGACCCCCTCCTCATCACATTGCCCTTCATCGTTTTTTATTCTCTCTTCTGATTTGTCCTGCACATGTCCTATGTACCACCCACCCCCCCCACCCCCACCCCCCCGCCCCCCATGCCCTCCCCACCCCCGCCCCGTCTCTCTCTCGCTCCCTCTCTCTGCGTCTGTGCCCATGGTTCGCCCCGTGCTCTGCCAGGGCTGGCTGGTGCGACGCGGCTGCCGAGACAGGTGCTAGGAGACGAAGAGGGCGGCGAGGAAGAGCGTCGCCACGGTGAGCAGCAGGCGATCGCGGGAGGGGCTGCTGCCACTGATGCTCTTCTCCAGCTTGGGGATTTCAGGGTTAAACTCATCTGGGAGAGAGAGAGAGAGAGAGAGAGAGAGAGAGAGAGAGAGAGAGAGGGGGAGAAAGAGCGAGAGAGGGAGAGAGACAGAGAGAGAGACAGAGCGAGTGAGAGAGGGAGAGAGAGACATAGATAGAAAAAGAGAAAGAAGGAAACAGTGACAGAGACAGACCGAGAGAGAGGGAGAGAGAGTGAAATAGAGTGAGACAGAGACAGAGAGAAAGAGGGACAGAGAGAGAGAGAGAAATACATCACATTAATACTCCTGAATGAGAATAAGAGTTGATAAACTCCTATAAACAGCTGATTAACTGGATGCTGTGTCACAGTAGGACAGAGAGTATAGTGGGTAAATGAAATACAGGCTGACTGCCTGGTCATCGTGGTGCCCCAGCACTGCACTGAGACAGAGGTGAAGTAGACCCCAGTGCTGCACTGAGACAGAGGTGAAGTAGACCCCAGCGCTGCACTGAGACAGAGGTGAAGTAGACCCCAGCACTGCACTGAGACAGAGGTGAAGTAGACCCCAGCACTGCACTGAGACAGAGGTGAAGTAGACCCCAGCACTGCACTGAGACAGAGGTGAAGTAGACCCCAGCACTGCACTGAGACAGAGGTGAAGTAGACCCCAGTGCTGCACTGAGACAGAGGTGAAGTAGACCCCAGCGCTGCACTGAGACAGAGGTGAAGTAGACCCCAGCACTGCACTGAGACAGAGGTGAAGTAGACCCCAGCGCTGCACTGAGACAGAGGTGAAGTAGACCCCAGCACTGCACTGAGACAGAGGTGAAGTAGACCCCAGCACTGCACTGAGACAGAGGTGAAGTAGACCCCAGCACTGCACTGAGACAGAGGTGAAGTAGACCCCAGCACTGCATTCACACAGCACTGACAGCGGGAGCGAGCGAGGGAGACAAACAGCGTCTCCGCCGCGGGGAGGCAGGAGTTAAAGGAGACAGACGCGGAGGCGCAGACAGATCTTCCGACAGGAGGACAGCGCGGCGTCTCCTCAAGCCATCCCAGGAATTTTGTTTTGTCTCCTTGTCAGACAAAAATCCCACAGAACCAGTTTGACGGCCGGTGTGACCGACACCCAGCGTGGGACGGAGGCCGGACAGCGGCGCTGCTCTTCACGTGTTTGCGAGCGCGGCGGCATTCTCCGGGATGAGCGGCACCCGCATTCACACGCACCCGTCAATCACCCGTCAATCACCTGTCACACGTGCGCAGAACAGTCTAACTTAATTATTACCCGGGTTGTCATGTCATTGGGATTGAGTTTCATGCGTCGCTTTACCTGTTATCTCAGGTTAGCCAGGAGTCGGCTTATCCAGAGGCGTCAGGTATTTAAAAACAAAATAATCTTCTCCGTGCGTAACATGCGGCGTATAGTATTTCGCCGGCTTTTGTTAGGTAACAATATTGTGTCATGTCAGTCTGTCAGTGTGCTCACACCCACAACAAAAACAACAAAAGGGTTCGCACATAACGTGATTTGGAAGTTATGTGTTATTTTTATGATAACATTGCGACTGCAGCCAAAGTGCAAGGCTATAGCCGGGCTGTGTTCAGGGTCATCTCAGTCCTGCCTGGAGGATGAGTGTGGAAGTATCTCCCGGAACACGATGAGGTGACGGCGACGCGTATAAAAACGACGGCACCGCCGCTTATTGAGACGCCGCGATCCATTTTGCGGCGGGAGAAAGAAAAAAGCAGAAACCGCGCGCGAAGAGCCGCGGGTCTCCGTAATTGCGCTAAAATCTAAGCTCAGTCAAGCGGAGCTGTGGGAAACTTGAAAAGTCTTAATGATCCTGTAGAGGAGGTCTGGTCTGGACAGTGATGTATCGGGCGCTGAAACCGTTTAATGAAAGTGTTGTGTGCAGTCTCGGGGTTTAACAATGCGCCGTGTCGTTGATCTCGGCGGAATACCAGGTAGAGCGGAGCGGCACGCTCTCCGTTTTAACCGACTTTGTAATCATGTGGCACGCGCACGCCGAGCCGGTTCGTACAACAGTCGCACGTATCGAGTGTGAAGGCGCGCCGCAGTGGGCTCAAGTCCGAATACTCCTGGGTCTTTTATTCTCTTTGGTTTATATCCATTACCCTGTTCTTCAAATGGGTTGATGGCAGCCGTATGTGACTCGGTGGAAAGGGGGGGGTTTAGGCAGAGTGCAGAAGGCCCTGTTGCCTTTTATTCACAGTATGGGGAGTACATTCTCAACCATGTATGAATTTCAGTTTCCATTAGGGCTTTTAGCTTTATCATTGTGAATGACTAACCTGTCTATTAGAGGATCATAAGCCATCCAAGGAAGAGAATGTCACAGTGTGTGTGTGGGTGTTCCTACGTCAGTACACACCGTGTGTGTGTGTGTGTGTGTGTGTGTGTGTGTGTGTGTGTGTGTGTGTGTGTGTGTGTGCGCACACATTTGTGTACGCATGTACGTGCATGTGTTTTTGACTGTGTGTGTATGCAGGGCAGGAAGTGTGTTTGTGTGTGTGTGTGTGTGTGTGTGTGTTTGTGGGTATGTATATGCAGCGGCTGTGTGTGTGTGTGTGTGTGTGTGTGTTTGCGCGTGTTTGTGAGTGTGTGTGTTTGTACATCTGTTTTTGTGGCAACTGCATGTGTATGTACTTGGGTGCACGTGTATACGCAGTTGTGTGTATGTGCTTGTAAGTTTATATGATGACTCATTTGCAATTCCTCACTAATATGCACTGTGGGCTCTCTCTAATGGGCTCCTCCGCTCTGCTGAGAAAGCTCTGTCAACATCGTTGCCCTCCTGTCATGCCATTAAAGCTGGCTGGAAATTGAATTTGAATTTGAGGGAGCGAGGAAGATGGGGAGGGGTGTACGATTCGATACAGACACTGATTCGACACAGCAGAACCCTGACATCGCACCGCCAAAGAGAGAAAAGAAGAGAGGGAGAGAAGGAGAGCGAAAGAGAGGGATAAAGAGAGAGAGAGAGAGATCGGGAGAGAGAGCAGGAGAGAGAGAGAGCGAGAGGGAAAAAGAAAGAGAGCAGGAGAGAATGAAATAGAGGAGGGGAGAGAGAGAGAGGGAGAGAGCAAGAGGGAGAAAGAAAAAGAGGGGGGATAGCGATAGAGGGAGAGAGACAGAAAAAGAGAGGGGGGCCCTGTACCGTGCTATGCCTTGCTGAACCCCGTGTCATGCTAATGAAACAGCCCTGAATGGAGCTGAGAGTGGGGCGGAGAGCTCCACTGGCCTGTGTTAAAAAATCATTATGATAATGTTCCTTATTACCCATGTGCTGGGAGTAATGGAAAGCACCTCCGATTGTGCCAGGCGGTTAATGGCCTCAGACTCTAGCGCTGGGGGGGGGGGCTCCCTCAGGAGAGGAGAGAAGATAGAGGGGGGGGGGGGGGTGGGTGGGGGGGGGAGAGAGAGAGAGAGAGAGAGAGAGAGAGAGAGCCACCCAGGCGGGGGAAAAGGCCCGGAAGGGGCTGATTTATAGCGCCTGGTGACCGTTCGCAGATAAAGACGGGACGTGATGACGGATGGGTTTCACGGCCGACATCCGGGGACGGCGAGGGGACAGCGCGTTCGGCCGGTTCGGCAGAGCCTTATCCCCGTGGCCGTCGGGCTCCGCCAGCACGCGCTAAAACATACGCGCCTGTACACGCGTGCGCCTTCCGCGCAGACGTACTGAAGCGCCGTGGCTAACGGGAGATAAACACGGTTGGCACTGCGTAAAGCCTCTGGAACATTCCGGAGCACGCAATTTTCAGGTTTTTCGAACAAACTTTCATCCCCGTTTATCTGCTCTCCCCCCGATTTGGAACGCCCGGTGGTAAATGCAGGGCTGCGTCTTTGCATCAGCGCCCTCCGTGTGATTGGGCAGGGGCGCGCACGAGCGTGGCGGGCAGGTCACGTGACCCGGGCCGAGCGGAGGAGAAGCGGGGGACGTCCTGCCGACACTCACCGATGTCCGTGGATTTTAATGTTGGGTCTGAGCGTGTAGTCTGCCTGGGTCGGCTGGGAATCCTCATCAATGTCAGAGGCTGGAAACACAAAGAGAGGGAAAGAGATGCACACATCCCTCTATATTAATGCTACTAGCACAGAAACACACAAAGAGAGGGACAGAGACGCACACATCCCGCTATATTAATGCTACTAGCACAGAAACACACAAATAGAGGGACAGAGACGCACACAATCCCGCTATATTAATGCTACTAGCACAGAAACACACAAAGAGAGGGACAGAGACACACACATCCCGCTATATAAACGCTACTAGCACAGTGACACACAAAGAAAGGGAAAGAGACGCACACATCCCGCTATATAAACGCTACTAGCACAGTGACACACAAAGAGAGGGACAGAGACACACACATCCCGCTATATTAACACTACTAGCACAGAAACACACAAAGAGAGGGACAGAGACACACACATCCCGCTATATTAACGCTACTAGCACAGAGACACACAAAGAGAGGGACAGAGACACACACATCCCGCTATATTAACGCTACTAGCACAGAAACACACAAAGAGAGGGACAGAGACGCACACATCCCGCTATATAAACGCTACTAGCACAGAAACACACAAAGAGAGGGAAAGAGACGCACACATCCCGCTATATTAACGCTACTAGCACAGAAACACACAAAGAGAGGGACAGAGACGCACACATCCCGCTATATAAACGCTACTAGCACAGTGACACACAAAGAGAGGGGACAGAGACACACACATCCCGCTATATTAACACTACTAGCACAGAAACACACAAAGAGAGGGACAGAGACACACACATCCCGCTATATTAACACTACTAGCACAGAAACACACAAAGAGAGGGACAGAGACGCACACATCCCGCTATATTAACGATACTAGCAGAGACAGCTAATACAGCATCCGCACACATGGACAGGACACTCTACGTTACTTATAAAAACAGAAGAACTAAATTATCCCTCTGGAGAGAGTTAATTCAACATATACTGTACGTATATTTGAGTTATATGTACATATATATACAAACGTTGATGCATTGACTGGACACTTCAATGGATTACAGATGACACCAAAACTGAGAGGTACAGGAAGTAAATGAAGGTTAGAATAACACACACTGTCCTTGCTAAAGCTGGAAAGGACACTACAGTATATTCACACTGACAGAGAGAGAGGGGGTTAACACAACACAGCAGAGCACGCTGTAAGCGAGCGGCCACTACACTAGATTAAATCTGACGCAGAGAGAGGGGGGTTAACACAACATACACACACAGCAACGGACCGACCGGACACCGGAATAGATTAATAGTGACAGAGGGAGAGGGGGGATGTGAGCTTTTATCTCTGGGTCGGATAAAAAGTGCTGGGGGGTGGGGGGGGGGGTAAGAGCTGCTGCTGTAGTAAAAATAGCTGAGCGCGTTAGCGGCCGCTGTGGTAGGACCACAGATGCAGGGCCGGGCCCCGGTGTCAGCGCTACGCTAACCTCCACAGGCGACCCCCGCGCTCTGATCCACCGCATGGATTGGCACAGACAGAGCTCTGTGCCCACTGCAGCCAGGAGGGGTGGGAGGGGTCAACAATGGAGACCCCAGAGGAAGAGAGATGAGAAACAACAGTGACAACAGGGCACCGTGACGGAGAGGCAGGGTGTGTGGCAGTGCCAGCGCTGTGTGTGTGTGTGAGAGAGAGTGTGTGTGTGTGTGTGTGTGTGTGTGTGTGTGTGTGTGTGTGTGTGTGTGTGTGTGTGTGAGAGAGTGTGTGTGTCTGTACGCATGTGGGGTGTAAAAGAGACATGGGTCAAATATGCAGTGTAAGCAGGACAGCTGATGGAGGGGAGAGGGGGGCAATAAAATGAGCAACAGAAGGAAGAGGAAGAGGAGGGGGAGAGAGAGAGAGAGAGAGAGAGAGAGAGAGAGAGAGAGACTC
This sequence comes from Synaphobranchus kaupii, assembly GCA_029718625.1. Lineage (NCBI taxonomy): Eukaryota > Metazoa > Chordata > Actinopteri > Anguilliformes > Synaphobranchidae > Synaphobranchus > Synaphobranchus kaupii. The sequence continues at coordinate 72,956,209 of CM056382.1, read as the reverse complement.
ACTGGTGGAGCAGCAGACGTACACCCTCAGTCTCAGGCAGCTGCGGCCGTGGTGGTGGGTGGGCGTGGCTGCAGAGACACACACAAACACATCAGCTGCGGGTTCAACGCACGCTGACGCACAACATCAACAGGGCATTCCCCTAACGTGACTGTCACAACCCCTGCACTAGGGCAAAGGCCATCTCCATTTCATTCACAAGTGAACTCACAGATAAAAGAAGAAAGTCAACCGGTGTGATGTATTATCATGTGGTGAGTGGTGACAGCAATAAATTAATATAAATTTTGACTACGATATGAAACCAAAATAAAATATATGGATGTGGCAGTGTACAAACGAAAGCCACACCTCTACTACTGTAATACTGAGAGGAAAAGGTCAAATATAATTAATAGAGTTCACTAGATAAAAGCACACTACAGCTGGAACATCAGAACAAACTCAGATGTAGTAGTGTACGAGAGTACGGGCTTGTTGTAACTCACAGATGTAGTATAGGAGAGTAAGCATATGGTGTAACTCATAGATGTAGTAGTGTACGAGAGTACGGGCTTGTTGTAACTCACAGATGTAGTGTAGGAGAGTAAACATATGGTGTAACTCACAGATGTAGTAGTGTACGAGAGTACGGGCTTGTTGTAACTCACAGATGTAGTATAGGAGAGTAAGCATATGGTGTAACTCATAGATGTAGTGTAGTAGAGTAAGCATATGGTGTAACTCACAGATGTAGTGTGTAGTAGAGTAAGCATATGGTGTAACTCACAGATATAGTGTGTAGTAGAGTAAGCATATGGTGTAACTCACAGATGTAGTAGTGTAGGAGAGTAAGGGCTTGTTGTAACTCACAGATGTAGTGTAGTAGAGTAAGCGCTCAGTGTAACTCACAGATGTAGTGTAGGAGAGTAAGCACTCAGTGTAACTCACAGATGTAGTAGTGTAGTAGAGTAAGCGCTCAGTGTAACTCACAGATGTAGTGTAGTAGAGTAAGCGCTCAATGTAACTCACAGATGTAGTGTAGTAGAGTAAGCGCTCAGTGTAACTCACAGATGTAGTGTAGTAGAGTAAGCGCTCAGTGTAACTCACAGATGTAGTGTAGTAGAGTAAGCGCTCAGTGTAACTCACAGATGTAGTGTAGTAGAGTAAGCGCTCAATGTAACTCACAGATGTAGTAGTACTCCTGGCCCACATGGAACTCATACCCCAGGGAGAAGGCGCTGTAGCGCTGAAACTTCTCCGAGAACTTGATGGGCGCATGGGGGGCATGCGGTCGATTGCACTCCCACCGCTTGAAGCCCAGCTGTGGGTCACATGTGCGGTAGCCACGGTAACTGACCATGTAGAGGACATACTGCTCCCCGACCCCCCGCTGAGTGTCATTGTAGTGCGGGCAGTAGATGTCCAGGTAGTCGTTCACGTTCACCTGCACCGTGTAGCCCTCTCTACGAAGACTGCAAGAGAGAACAGGTCTGTCAGTGAAACCGTCACAACACAAAGCCAGACTGATAAAACGTGTCATAAAACATCATTATTATCCACAGTTTAATACAAGAGTGACCCAAACCAAGAATAAAAAAAACAGGTGTGAAAACCTTTCGGTATGTAAATAAAGAAAAAGATGAGAAAGGAATTTCATCCCACAGAACAACCAGTAAATAACATAAACAAAATCGTAAATAAAAATGAAAACGGTTATGTGTTCTGTAAAAAAACATAAACATAAACCTGGCAGTCTGAAGATGAATGATGGTTCCCACTATCCTACATGACCCATGAATACATGTCTACACGAATCTCCAAATATTCAGTGGCTGCCAGGCGTGGGCTGAATACAGTCACCGTTGTGTTGTCAGTTAGCTGCCTATTCTACAGAGAGAGCAGGAACAGACAGCAGCCGTGGTCTGAGAGACAGGGAGCACACTCCTGTCAACAGCACATCCCCTCAGGAGCAAGGACAAATCTGGCACCTGCAGCCTTTGTCTAACTTCTGACTCTGCTGCAGACCTCAAGTGCAGCCGCCATTAGCCGGCTGATTAGCATAGCGGGTAAAAGCGCGAAGCTGTGGATTCACACTGTAGTACGGCAGAAAAAACTTGTTTTTTTGTGTTTTTTTTTCCCACCCTGTTTAACACACAGAGGAGGAGGGCGAAGGCAAGGCCCTGATAAAATCGCAGAGTTCGTTTTTTTTTTGCCTTTCCGATCCTCCCGGCCGGATCGCCCTTCACACAACACGATGGTAGCGCCAACAAGAATGGTAATGCCATTTTAACATAAAGATAGGACTGCCTATCGGAACCCCATCCGAGATCGTCGTTGGCGTCCCACGGACGGCGTACCGGGCCTAATGCAGTGGGCGAGGGAAGAGGACGAGGGAAAGTTTGGGACCCTGTCACGCCGTGCTCCGAAGCGATTACACGCGGTAACGGTCGCACGCCGCTCCGTAGGCGCGGAGGCACGAGGACGCCGAGTGGCCAGATTCCGTTTGATATAGCGACGGTGCGTTTCCCAGGCAACTTGAAACGGCGCGCTGCGAACAGAGCCCAAAAACTGTCAGCGGGAGGAACAGGAGCGCGAACCCTGGAGCTTTACACTTATACGGAGAGTGTCAAAACAAATCACACACACTCTCCCCACCGCTCATAGATCACTGTCGTTCCAAAAAAGCCGCTTCTGACAGAGAGAGATGGAGCTTCCTCGCCGTCGATAACTTTTTTGTTTATCTGGCTCAAAAATGGGATCGAAACCAGAGGAAAATACAGTGCGGCATATTCAGAACGACAGGTGAAACGCTTCAGCGCTTGTAATGACATGCAGGATGCAGTAGGTGTCAGTAGTGCGATACTCCAATAATCCACGCTGCTCTCTCTCTCTCTCTCAGTTCTAGGTCACTTCTCCAGGGAGATTATTATTCAATTATTAAATGAAAATCGAAAATGCTGCTACATCTTTCTCCCTACCTGCTTCCATTTCCCTCGTTCTCTCTTACCCCCGCATGTCTCTCTTATTCTCCCCTCGTTCTCTCTTACCCCGCATGTCTCTCTTATTCTCCCCTCGTTCTCTCTTACCCCGCATGTCTCTCTTACCCCGCATGTCTCTCTTATTCTCCCCTCGTTTGTCTCTCCCTTTAAATCCCACCCCTTCTTTTCTCCTATCCACCCATGGAAGATGTGATGGATGTACACAGCATTTCTCTCCCAGCGTTTGTCGTTCCATCCATCACCTCCACCCCCACTCCTCATGACCTCCCCCATCAGAAATCCGATGGAAGCCCCCCCCCCCCGCAGCATTGTGAAGAGAAAACGAAATGAACGCCTCAAGAAAAATATAGTTATACAGAGAAAGAGAGAGGGAGGGAGAGATAGAGAGGAGAGAAATGCCAGGAGAGTGACAGATGCAAATGGGGGGAGAATGTAGAGAGAAAAGAGGGTTCGAGGGCCTCTAAGAGGGAAGAAGAAAATGGACTTGGGGCAGATGGGATGCTGGAGGATGAAAGAGGCAGGAAGATGTGGGCAAAATTGGCGTAATTATAATGAGGAAAAGTGTGATTGCCGTGTATACCACTGCATCCTCCCTCAGTCACTACAACAGCATATTCCTTTCATGGAATTAGCATTTACATATTTTATTAATTGTATTAAAAGCTTTGACATTACTAGAGGACTTTTATCATGGAGATGCGACTGGCTGTGAATGAAAATGGGGGGCTGCAGGGAAAAATTTAAATATATATTTAATATTTTCACGAGCATGGAAAGGGGTGTTGGGTTTGGAAGGGAAACGGGGGGGGGGCAGAGAGAGGGAGTGAGATTTTAAGAAATCAAAGAGAGCAAGAGGGGAGATGGGGATAGAGGATGAGAGGAAAGGATATGTATACAGAGAAAAAAGAGGAGGTAGAAAAAAATGACAGAACAAAAGAGTGAGCAAGACTATTTTTAAACCCGACAAGGGAGAGACAGAGAGGAGAGAGAGAGAGAAAGAAAGAAAGAAGAGAGGCACACACTGATAAAGAAAAAGAGAAAGAGACACACTGAGATAGAGAAAGAGAGAAAGGAGAGAGAAAGAGAGGCACTCACTGATAAAGAAAAAGAGATAGAAAGAGACACACTGAGATAGAGAAAGAGAGGAAGAGAGAGAGCAGAGCAGTCTTCCCGAGGGTGTAATGAAGTGGAAAATAAATGAAGTGATGTGTTGCACTCTCCCTCTTCCTCTCTCCCTCGCTCTCTCTCTCTCTCTCTCTCTCTCTTTTGTTGTCTCATCATCAATTTCCTTTTTAGTGAAGGATGCTGAGCTAGTTAGCAAAGCCAGCAGGATCTGATGAAAGAGGGAAGAGGGGAGGGAGATAGAGACGCGGAAGGGAGAGAAAGGGTTGCTGCAGTACGATTTTCCATCAACAACAACAACAGAGGCTTCTACAAATGCAGGGCATCACGGTACTGTACAAAAAACTCACATCAAACTGGCGAGTATCAGAGGCAGAGAGGAGGCAATGCGATGACTGCCATTAATAAGAGCACGCCCTGCACCGCATTCACTGTCAAGCAACTCTTCCTCTCCTTCTTCTCTCTTCATATCTTCTTTCTTTCTTCTCTCTCTCTCTCTCTCTCTCTCTCTCGCTTTCCCACTCCATCGCTGTCTCTGCCTTTCCTGTCTAGCTTCCTCATCTCCACCGCGTGTTTGTCGTGTAAATATGAACGCAGTTCCGTTTATGCGTATCAGTAGGCTACCGTAGCTATAAGGACATGTTCATGATTGTAATGGAGGGTCAACGCACGCGGAGTCTGCCGACATCTCCCACGGAGGTGCTGAATCAGGAAGAGAGGGTGGTGGAGGCGGGATCAAACGGGGGGGGGGGGGGGGGGGGGTTCGGGATCACGGTGTCGCTGGTTAACACAATCTCCTCAATTACACCGACGGCCGAGCCGAGGAAGCGGCTTGATGAAGCTGCGGAGCTGAATGGAAGCCTCTTTTAACAAACAACCCTTCCCAGGTCTGACAATGGAAAGCGACCAAACTCGGAGAAACAGCGCAGCCAAAGCACAATCAAAGGCCGCCAAAAGACTCGACGCTTGCAATCGGCGCGGATATCTTATCTGGCGCGATTGTGTGAATGAAACAGAGCTTTTAAAACCACACTGATAACATTCAACTGCAATTCAAAGCAGTTTTACTTGAAAAAGGGCAAATGTTCTTCCTTCTCACCTCCTCCCTTTGTCTCTCTCTCTCTCTCGCTCTCTCTCTTGCTCTTTAACAAAAATGGGCTTTTGTGGCATTAAAAAAAGAAATGGGTGTCACCAAATGGCTTTTTAGAAAACATTAATGGGAATGGGTGACCGCTACAGCTCACGTAAAACAAAATGATCATTTCCATCCGCTGTTCTCCTCCCGTTCATTCTGGGCTGAAACAGAAGCACACTCTGGGATGAATAGGAAGCGTGTCCTTTAGCCTTTTGATGCTAGCAGAACGGCCCCAGCCTCCCACTGAAGGAGCTCCAAACACCCTTTAATTCCCCTCAGTTTCAGCTCGTCTCCACACCCCTTTACCCTTTACTCTTCCTCTCCTACTCCCACTCTCCCTCCCTCCTCCTCGCTCCCTCCATCTCTCAGCAGAGACAGTGGTGAATTATTGAAAGGTTATTAAATTCAGAAACATCACTCGGGCCTCGGGCTTTTACACTGACTCGACATGTACTCGCAAACAGACGCACGCGCGCACACACACGCACGCACGCACACACACACACGCACACACACAGGCAAAACTGTAACAATATGCCATGACACACTGAACGCAACGCACGGCTAAATGTCCACCAACTATTCTAGTGTTCTTAGCATCGCTTAGGGTATGTGTGCACACACTCACACATGCACGTTCAGATAGACACACACACACACGCACACACACACAGCACTGGTATAAACCTTATTCAGCTTGACATTAAAGATCA
>CM056382.1:72876194-72947258 GCA_029718625.1 Synaphobranchus kaupii | reverse complement strand
GTGTTTGAAGGACCTGAACAAAGCCGACGCTTTTCTCTGGGTATTGTGACGTTGCCAAACTCAGCTTTCAACTTTAATTTCACCCATTATATGCAACAGTGTATTATAAAACTACTGCTCATTCCTCAAACTCCATTGGTGGACAAAGAACCTTCGAGAACCATTATAACAACATGGCCCAGAAAAACTACTCAACAGAACGTATTTTTAAAACTACAACAACAGAAAAAACTACAACCATCTCATGCAGTTTGGATCCTGCATTCAAGGTGAACAATCTGTTCCAAGTGGCGCGATACAAACGCGCGGGTCCACAAAGCCGGGTTTGGCACCCCCGGGTAGCGAAGACAGCGGGTGATGTGCAGAACACTGATCCACATCAAGATTAACAGTGCTGCATAGACCCCTTTTGAAGAAGTGCACACACAAGCAGAACACAACACAGGCGCACTATTGCACCGTCATCACTACTAAAGAGAGGGCAGTGATAGTGTAGCTCCACAGAACTGGAGGAATGACGACTGTTTCCACCTGACCTCTGACCCACGCTCCGCTCTCAAGCACTAAAAATAATAAGCGCAATAATGGGGAACGGACATGGGTTTGCTTCGCATGGGACGGGACTATTGTTTCAGCTTGACCTCCCTCATCGGGACAACTTTTATGTGCCGCAGTCGAGAATAAATACTAGGCCAAACGATCTGGAATAAGGCGCAATAAAGGGTTTAATTACATAGTGGCTGCGTTCGGCCTACATCGGCAGGCCTGATTGCGGGTCTCCCCATGTGACTGCGCCGAGCGGGAGGAGGGAATGCTGTTCTAGCACTTCTCCTCGACATGGCCGCCGCTGGAGCTCCCGGCGTACCCCCCCGCGGTCCGGGCCCAGGCTGGCTGGCTGCTCTCCCGCGTGACATTCCGCAAGGTCAGACGCGGGCCGACCGAGCTACGTGCGCTCTTCCCCACGTCCCGGAGCAAGCCGTCAGAACGTCCGCTGTCGGCTCGGCTTGTGACTCCGGCGAATACGCACAGCGGCTATATTTACCTCTGGCTATAGTTCACGGCTGAAAACGAGAGCGACTCTACAGGACAGGGGGCTAAATGCACCGAAAATAAATTTGATAACTGCCCCTGGTGTCGTTCCAAACGCCGTACTGCAACGAACGGCACGTCGCCAACCGCGCGAGCTAGCATCGGACGCCTTAAGAACTAGCTGTGCTGGTACAGGGTGTCAGTGTAGCACAACGGTTAAGGAAGCTGGGCTCGCCACTCTAAGGAGGTAGGCTTCATTCACAGGTGGGGGCACCGCCGCCGTACCCCCTGAGCAAGGCGCTTAACCTGAACGGCTTCATTAAATACCCAGCTGTATAGACAGACTGCATGTAAAACGGACATGTGAAATATAGCGGCGCAGGTGCTAAACGCAGCAGCGTTTTTATGGGCGTGGCGCCGCAGGGTCTGCAGTCGGAGTGCTGGCGTAGACACAGATGGCGCATTACAGCGCTGAGCAGCGGCAGTGTGCATTCTGACACAGTCAGGGAAACCTCATTCATTAAAGTATTAATGCACTTAATTACCAAACACTTAGACCCTTCATTTCCGAAAATGAGGAGATTTAAGCGCAATGAACTCATTATTCTTTAACTACACTCCAGTTCCTAATACATGCGTTTTCATTGCTGCCGACATACCTAGAATTAGAATGCGGCTGAAGGTAATCGATGGAGACAGTCGAAGAGCGGTGGAAGAGTACGCAAATTAGCGCAGAGCGGCAGAAGCACAACGAGCGAACAGTCAAGACTAATGTACACAGCATGCAGTCACAAGGAAGACAGGAATCCACTGAATGTGCGAACACTTTGACACGCTGTATAAACAGCTGGCGTGCGTGGGCACAATGAGGGACGCCCTTGGAACGGGTCCAACGGGCGGGCAGGTAGACCTGTGGAAATTCAATGAAACACAAAGAGTCCATTTCGGGAGGCTTGGAGCCAACCGGGGAGCAGGCCAGCTACACAGAAGCAGCCAGAGAGGGCAGGAGATAACTAAAACGCCCTGTGGTGATGGGCGCAATGCAGCCAACAGCTAACTCTGAGAGAGAGAGAGAGAGAGAGAGAGAGAGAGGAGAGAGAGAGAGAGAGAGAGAGGAGAGAGAGAGAGAGAGAGAGAGAGAGAGAGAGAGAGAGAGAGAGAGAGAGGTGAGAGGAGAGAGAGAGAGAGGAGAGAGAGAGAGAGAGAGAGAGAAGGAGAAGAGGGTAAGCGAGAGAGACGGGAGGGAGAAAGATGAGGTACAGAGGAGGGAGGAGAGAAGAGAGGGAGAGAGGGAGAGATGGACAGGGAGAGTGAGGGACAGAAGGGAGAGATAGAATGTCCAGGGAGGGAGAGAAGAGAGGGAGAGATGTACAGTGGGAGGGAGCAGACTGAGAGAGAAAGGAGATAGGGGCAGCCATCAGAATGCTTTGTGACCCCTAAATCTAAATCAGCACACCCCCACAGCTGTGCGCCCCACTCTCCATTCCCCACACACACCAAAAGAGAAAAACCTCGTTAAGGGAGCCATTTTAATTAGTGTTAATTACTGCAGACACTCGCCTTGCTGTCAGACTGTGTCCTGACTGTCCGCTCTCTTCTAACGGATATCAGAGGAAGAGAGAGGGAGCGAGGGGGGGTGGGGGTGGGGGGGGGGGGTCGACTCCAAATGCTTGTAAAAATGCAATTACGTGTTAAAAGGGAAAAAAAAACGGTATAAATGCAGATCCATATCAGATGACTGCCAGCTCGATGTATTTTATCTTGTTTTTACACACGGGTGCATTATTTTCTCTTTTGTAGACCATAAGGCGAGGTGTTGGCAGGAGTTTAGGACACGCCATACCAAGACGGCTTATTTAGAATTTCAATTGGGATTGGGATTGGGAGAGGAGGGAGGGAGGGAGGGAGGAAGGAAGGGAGGGAGGGAGAGATATAATGAAGAAAGCAGGAGGAGGGAGACGATGAGAAGGGAAGAGATAGAGGAAGAGGGTGAAGGGGGGAGGAAGAAGGGAGAGATGAATGGATCGATCTAAAGAGATAAGGAGGAGAAGGAAATGAGAAATTCTCAACAGAGAGGGGAAAGAACAGATTAAGATATTTTGCATAGAGTTAGATAAGTTGGAGGAAGAGATGAAGGGAGGGAGGGAGAGGAAAAAGAAGCAGGGGACAATTGCAGAGATGAAGGAATGGAGAGACGACAGAGGTGCACATTAACGTGGAGAGAGAGGGAGGCACGGCGGACGCGCGGACAGCGGGAGAAGACTGCCCGTGTGAAAAGGAGGAACGAGAGAGAGGGACAGAAAGTGAGAAGGAGGGTGAGAAAGGACGGCGTGAAGTGGAAAAAGAGAGCGAGAGAGAGTGACAGAGAAAGGGAATGGCAGGGTGGGCGCTGGACGGGATCCGGGCCTCTGACCCTCCGAGCCGCCGTTGTTCCTGCCGTACGAGCGCTTTGCTAACACAATGTCCTTGTCACACCTAGAAAATCAGCTTGCCATTTGTCCTCTCCACTGGCACCACTTTTACTTCCTCCACCATTCCTTCCCTCTTTCTTTCCCTCCCTCCCTCTCTCTCTCTCTCTCTCTCTCTCGCCTCAATCTCTTCATTATCGCACCTCCATCACTCCTTCCTCCTGACATATCTCCCACACGCCTCTTCCCTCCCTTGCCCTCTCCATCTTGCCACGCCCCCCTTATCTGCTCCCACCTCCATCCATCTCTCTCCCCCTGCAATCTATCCTCCCCCTCTCCTCCGTTTCTGCTCGTTCCCCCGTTCCACACACAGTTTTCATCTGCGTTTATTCATCCATTCCTCTCTCGCCCGTTCATCGACAGCCGCCTTTCCCTCTCCCTCTCTTCTTTCCTCCTCCTCTTTTCTTCTTTCACCCCCATTTCTCTCGCTCTCTCCCCTCCCTCCCTCCCTCCCTCCGTCCCTCTCTCACTGATATTAAATTTTCATTCCCTGCAGCTCAGGGAGAAAGAGGCTGACAGCTGACAGAGGGAGGTAAGGAAAATAAACAGAAAGAGGGAGAGAGGGAGGGAGGGAGGGAGGGAGGTGGGTGGGAGCTGGTGTGTGCGAGGTGCATGAATGAAGTGTGTGTGGTGCGTAACGTGGGTAGTGCAGCAGCTACACGCGCTGTGTGTGTGTGTGTGTGTGTGTAGAGTAGAGTTTGAGTAGAGTTTGGAGGCAGTAAGCGGGGGAGGCACAGTGCACTGTGAGTCAGTGCAGGGCTGCATTTGTGCATTTTAAGTCACAGGAAGCCTCAGGTGCGTACTCAGGTGCGTGCTCACTCAGGTGCGCTCTCTGCACGGATTGTGCATGCGATTATGCACGCCAATATTGTACGCTCACTGGATACGGTACAGTACAGAGCCAATGTGAGATCATGGGCACAGTTTATGGACAGGACATATGCCCTTTATGAACTGTCCACTGCCATTCCATGCTTATTCAGAGCAAAGCTTATGTCTCTACACTTCATGAACAGCTGTGATTATGAGAAAAAACTCAGTTATTTTCAAATCCGCTCTCAGGAGCGCTAAACCAGACTCACCACGCAAACAAACTTTGCACATACACACTGTTCACAGCTAGAGTCCATTCGCCCATTCAACGCCACCCCCCCCCCCCCCCCCCCAATCCCCACCAACACGCAGACACATTCACACGCGGTGACAGTGACTGGGTGATTGACAGCTGTCGCCGTCATCCGGGGAGTCATATTGACTTGGCGTGGCAACAGCAATCATGAGAGCGAGAGATGGAAAGAGAGAGCGAGAGAGAGAGAGCGACAGAGGGTGGAAGACGGAGAGGAAGACGTGTCAGTGGAGAAAGTGAACTTGAAATGAAAAACTGAAACAGAGACAGATGGAAGGAGGCAGATAAGGAAAAGAGAGAAAGATGAGGAAACTAAGGGCAGGGAGAGAGGGAGAGAGAGAGAGAGAGAGAGAGATATCAGGAGGGAGATGGGAGGAGAGAGAGAGGGAGCGAGTGAAAGTGGAGAAGAGAGTGTTCCACTGACTGGCTGTCTGCTCTGACAAAGACTCCTCGTGTTTGTTGGGTGAGAGAGCCGACCACAAGATAAAATATTAACGTGGAGCTCCCCTGTCTCTCTCTGTGAGCTGCGTAACACGAGACATCTGGGAACGCTCACAGGACACAGGGTTTAATGGACACATATACATACACGCTAACACAGACACACACACACTGGAAACCTGTGTTGGTGCTTCCCATTGACAGCCATTACATTGTTGCTGCCTTGGGACGTGCCATTTAGACAGGGAAGCACTGGGCGTGGAGGAAGTCTCCACACAATTGCACAGAAACAAACACACACGCATGCCCATTGCCCACACACACATACACGCACACATGAAAGAAATTACATATGGAGTGAGTGTATTTTTTCCGTGTGTGTGCGTGCGTGCGTGTGTGTGTGCGTGTGTGTGTGTGTGCGTGTGTGTAATTGTATGGAGACATTATGCTGAACAAGAGTGCGCGACACCTGCAACACGATTTAAAATGTATGAAACTGACTGAAGATTTCATACATTAATTCTTGTCATGCTCTAACCACTGCACTGTAATGCTGTCCTTGAAAACCCTGAATGTTAATCTTTGGCTGAATTTGAGAGCGGAGGAGTGTGAAGGTTACCTCTAGAATGATTCAAACGCAAAGAGATCAACTCAACTGACCCAGCCACTCGGCTCCTGCTGAACCGTCGAATAAAACACTCGCGGGCGCGTGAAAGGCGAGGGCCTCTTAGCGCGTGTTTGATCCCGTGAGGAGACGGGAGAGAGCGAGAGAGAGAGAGAGAGAGAGAGAGAGAGGGAGAGAGAGAGAGATGGAGAGGGAGAGAGAGAGAGATGGAGAGGGAGAGAGAGAGAGAGAGAGATGGAGAGAGAGAGAGATGGAGAGGGAGAGAGAGAGAGAGAGAGAGGGCCGCGGCAGGATGACAGGGCAGGGAGCCAGTCGTCAGACACGGGTGGAGTGCTCCGGGTAGAGTGCTCAAAGCGGAGGTCACGAGGGTCACAGCTGACTTAGGGCATCGAGTGCGTACGCTCCATCTACGCGCGCGAGGCCGTGTTCTACACGCCAGCGTTGTGCTACTCCCGCCAGGACGTAGGGTTCCGGCTTATAAAACCCCGTTTGAAATACGGCGGGTGGCGAAGGATCTGGAGAAAACGCGAAGGGAACTCCAGGGATATATCTATCTATGTATATCTCTGTCCGTATATATTTATAGACTATGCAGGTTTTAAGCCGGGAGAGTAATAGAGAGAGAGAGAGAGACACAGAGAGAGAGCGAGAGCGAGCCATTCAAGGATGAAGAAGCATTAACCCTCACCCGGACACACAGCTGCCCCCTCTCGGGAGCGAAGCTTAAACGAGTAAAATGGAGGGATGACAGACAGGAAGAGGCAGGGGCCTTTTCCCCAGAGAGAGCTGGAGCAATCACTCACACTGATCCTAAAACAACAACATCCTTTCTGTCTCTCTCTCCCTCTCTCCCTGCCTCTCTCTCTTTCTCCCTATCTATCCCTGTCTCTCTCTCCCTCTCTCCCTGCCTCTCTCTCTTTCTCCCTATCTATCCCTGTCTCTCTCTCCCTCTCTCCCTGCCTCTCTCTTTCTCCCTATCTATCCCTGTCTCTCTCTCCCTCCCTCCCTCTCTCCCTGCCTCTCTCTCTTTCTCCCTATCTATCCCTGTCTCTCTCTCCCTCTCTCCCTGCCTCTCTCTCTCTCCCTCTCTCCCTGCCTCTCTCTCTTTCTCCCTATCTATCCCTGTCTCTCTCTCCCTCTCTCCCTGCCTCTCAATTTCAATTTCAATTTCAAAGTGCTTTATTGGCATGACAAATACAGGCACTTGTGTTGCCAAAGCAGGGGTTACATAATAAAACTATATACAGTATGTTTATGTAAATCAAACAATAATCGAACTGCCTATAACAAGAATTACAATAAATTATGTTATGTCTTGTGTGTGTGTGTCTGTGTTTCTGTGTGTGTTGTGTGCATGTGCACATGTCAGTTTGTATGTATGTTGCATGCTCGTATGTGTGTGCAGGTATGTGTGTGCGTGTGTGTTTGTATGTGTGTATGTTGCAATCTCGTATGTGTGTGCAGGTATGTGTGTGCATGTGTGCATGACAGGGTCACTCACTGTCCCTCAGATTGTGGCAAGAGAGCACAAATTGTGCTGCTAGTATGCAGCAGTCTTTATTTTCCCCTAATAAGAAGGGTAGTTTGTCGGCATCTGGTGTGCTGTCGAATTGTGGACATTTTTGGCTCATTTTGGGGTAGAATTTATTACGAATTTGGTCAAATTTGGCACATTCAATAAGGAAGTGTTTTTCGGTTTCAATTTTGGGGTCTTTACATTGTTGACACAATCTTTGTTCTTCTGGCAGCCATGATCTTTTGTGTCTGCCGGTTTCTATGGCTAGGCGGTGCTCGCTGAGTCTGTACCTCGTCAAGGTGGTTCTCAGTTTTTTGTCAGTAACTGTGGTCAGGTAGTTTGCTACAGTGTACTGTCTTTTTAGGGTCAGATAACATTTCATTTTACTTTGTGATTTTGTTTGAGATTCCCAATACGTGATATAATTTTGTTTCAGTTGTGTTGCAATTTGGGTAATTCTAATTAGATTTGTAGTTTTGTTCTGATCCTGAGCCAGTGAGGAGTTAGTATGTGTTAGTGTGTGTGCAGAACTAAGGCTCAGGACCAGCTGAGTGAGGGGATTGTTTTCTTTGCTCAACTCTTGGTATCGCAGGGCTTTGTATTGATGTGAGTGGGGATCACTGTGTTTTAAATGTTTCCAAAATTTGATTGCCCTTTTTTGTATTTTTATAAGTAATGGATATTGGCCTAATTCTGCCCTGCATGCATTGTTTGTTGTGTTTCTATGTACCTTTAAGATATGTTTACAGAATTCTGCATGCAGGGTTTCAATTGGATGTCTGTCCCATTTGCCGAATTCTTGACTGATGAGTGGACCCCACACCTCACTGCCATAAAGAGCAATTGGTTCAATTATAGCTTCAAAGATTTTTAGCCAAATTCTAATTGGAATCTCTACGGAAATTTGTCGTTTTATGGCGTAGAAGGCCCTGCGTGCTTTCTCCCTTAGTTCATTCACTGCAATATTGAAGTTTCCTGTAGAACTGATTTTTAAACCTAAATAATTATAATTTGAGGAATGTTCAATATAATTTGTTCCTAACATGAATTTGTGTTTTGTTCCCTGAGATCTTTTTTGGAATGTCACAATTTTAGTTTTATTGAGATTTACTGCCAGGGCCCAGGTCTCTCCTCTCTCTCTCTCTCCCTCTCTCCCTGCCTCACTCTCTTTCTCCCTCTATCCCTGTCTCTCTCTCCCTCCCTATCTCCTTCACTTTCTCTCTCTCTCTAAGTTTGTTCGCGGCCGGTCTGGTCTGTCCTTCTCTCCTTCTCCTACGCTCACCTCAGCCAGCCTCCTCCTGTAATTATCTTTGCCTCCTCTTCCCATCCATCTCTCCTTCCCCCCCTTTCTCTCCATCCATCCACCCAAACTCTCTTTCATCTCACTAACTCTTTCACATTCCCCCCCTGTCCCCCTTTTCCAATTCAAATTTAATTCATGACACGACCGCTCTGGGGCTGCCAGAAGCTTTTAAAGTATCACACCTTTGAAATGAAACAGCATATTCTCCCAAGCCTCCCTCTCCCCAATTCAAATTCCGATTGAAGGCGGTCTTTACCGGCGTGACAGAAATGCATGTTGCTGCCGGATTTCAACAGACTTAGAACAACCATCCATTAAGGCTACAAATCGCCATCTCCGCGCGGCCATAAAACCCCTCTCCGTTTTAATAAATGAGGAGGAGAATAAAAGACGCTTCAGCATGGCCACCGGTGCCAATGCTATTAGCAAGGGGAACACCACTCCATGTACCTCACGCCGCATACCTCCCTCCTTCCCCATCTCTCTCTCCCCCTCTCCCTCCTCCACCCCCCCCACCACCACCCGTGCACTCCCTCTCTCTCTCCTCCCTGTTTCCGTTCCAGACGCACATTAACCCCCCCATTCACAGCCCAGCAGGGAGTCATGTTCTTTAGAGTTACTCCACTGAACATTACTGACACACGGAGAGAGAGGCGAGCGGGGCGGGTGGGAGACAGCCTGAAACACTACACGAGACAGAAAGGAAGAGATCTAAATTTAATTTATTAATTAATTGCGCCTCATCTATTAGATTCTCATTAGAGTCACATCTTATTTGAACAAGCTTTTTCACACTTTTAGTTTCAATGTCTGTCACATAAATGTCACACTTTCCAAAGAGGAGGGGAGAGAGAGAGAGAGAGAGAGAGTGAGTGAGGAAGAGAAAGAACCAGGAGACAGGGCGAGCGATTTATTTATAGTATTTGAACAACAGGTAGAGAAGGACCACAGATACAAAAAGACGTTGGCCCTTAATGTGTAATTAGCATTGATTGTCTCCGTACTCAACCGACTGGCTTTCAAGTTGTTTTGAAATAATGCAGAAACAAATACACCCACGAGAAGTGAAATATGGCCCAGTCGCACACTCACAACACCACAAACTGAAATACAGCCCAGTCGTACACTCACAACACCGCAAACTGAAATACTGCCCAGTCGCACACTCACAACACCGTAAACTGAAATACTGCCCAGTCGCACACTCACAACACCGCAAACTGAAATACTGCCCAGTCGCACACTCACAACACCGCAAACTGAAATACTGCCCAGTCGCACACTCACAACACCATAAACTGAAATATGGCCGTCGCACACTCACAACACCACAAACTGAAATACTGCCCAGTCACACACTCACAACACCACAAACTGAAATACGGCCCAATCGCACACTCACAACACCACAAACTGAAATACTGCCCAGTCGCACTCACAACACCACAAACTGAAATACTGCCCAGTCGCACACTCACAACACCACAAACTGAAATACTGCCCAGTCACACTCACAACACCACAAACTGACACACAAGCATACTGCATGCTGCAGTAACACACACACACAGACATACACATGCACGCACGCGCGCACACACACACACACACACACACACACACAGACATACACATGCACGCACACACACACACACACACACACACATGCATACACACACACAACATGCGTGCATGCACACACACAGACACAAGAGGGTGAGCACACGCACACACACACACACACATATGCACACACGCGCACACACACACACACACACACACATACACCTTCAAAGGCAAGTTGATGAATCAGGGAGTAGCTTTTTCAGTTCTCCTCTGTATCAAAGTATCAGTATGTGTTTATTAGTCAGATTGGTGCAGTTCAAAAGGCTAATGCACACTAATAGATCCATGGCGTTTTAACACTGCCTGACATTATAGTCAATAGACAGCCGAGGAGAGGAGAGGAGTGATGAGAAGAACCGTTGTGAGGGGGGAGGAAGCAGGGAGAGGGAAACAGATACAGAGCAAGTGAGACAGATGTAGTGATTTTATTTTATAACAGGGAGGAAGTGGAGTATGTGCACATCCTGTGACATCACGCAACATGGCCATTGGCTGGTTGCTGCCGCTGAGTGATATTGTCAAATCTAACGCTGTGATCAATTAACAATCACATCTCTACAGTACAGAGTGTGTTGAGAGCAGCTTCGGCCTTGAGGAGACGGTAACGATTCCAGCTGGTTGGACAGCGTCAGGACAGTTATCGATTCCTGCGCAAATTTAAAGTCAGCCAGAACCCCAGGTTCAATCATCCGCTATCTTGACAGTTTTCTCTCGACCCAAGTGAGGGTTTTACAATGTCTGGGAGGATAACGTCAGGAAATAAGAGCGGACCTGTAATATTGCTGTAAAAGAGCGAATGTAACGTTTCTCATTATAAGGCTTAGGGGGGCTACTGATGTCAACTCTTCTGCATGTGTGGGAAAGCCTCCTCTCGCTGACTCTCTCGCTTCAATGTGAAGGACAGGGTCACGGGGAGGTGTAAAAGAAAGGGGGGGAGAGTGATTGAGAGATGGCAGGAGGAAGCAGAGGAGATAAAGATGAGGAGCCAGAGAAGGGAGAAAGAGGGGGAAGGAGTCACAGAGAGAGAGAGAGAGAGAGAGAGAGAGAGAGAGAGAGAGAGAGAGAGAGAGAGAAGCAGCATTCGTCATTGTGAGTGTGTTATTAGAGCTTGTTGTCTCTGACCGTTTTGACAAAGTGAGATAGTTTGAGCATCGCTCTCCTTCCCCTCCCTCTCCATCTCGGCTACGCAGATCTCCCGGCTCCCTCGCTGTGCTATATCAAATTCTCATTTCAAATGGCCTTTATTGGCATGACAGGAGTGCCCTCGGGTTGCCAGAGCTTTTTCAAAAAAGACCATAGCTGTGATAATTCAATTCAGTTCTAATCACTCCCGCCACTGGTAGAGAAAAGCGCCCAGGCATATAATCACAGAGGGAACATAAAGCACACCTCAATCTCACAGCCCTCACAACTAAGCACCTCCTCCACATCACTCTTCATCTTCACACTCAATTTGTATTATCTATTTACTTAACAGATTGTGACATCGATGGCCTTACAATGCATCACATCTTTCACTGTAAGCCTTTTATGCATTTGTGTGTTAACTACAGCCATTGTTGTAGCGTGGCCTTGCTTGCCGGAGTCCACCATGGATCTGGAACAATGGCTCTCCTCCGGGCTTGGCAGCCAGTGCTCTATCCCGCTCTATCCCATGCACCGACTGCTGAATTTACAGCATGGCTGAGCGATGATAACTCTTTCTCTCTCTCTCAGCCTGCCTCACCCCAACCTCTCCCATAACTACACCTCTCTTCCCTGACCACTCTCTCTCCCTCTCTCTCTCTCTTTCTGGAAATGTCTTCCCTTCTACACCTCCTTTAGCATCCTTTCTCTCACTCCATCATTCCCTCTAGCATGGAACGGTGATGGCGTGCAGGCATTGCGAAAGGATTTGCCGCTTCTGCTTCGCGACCAAACGAAGTACGCAAGAGATTATTGCAAAATAGGGTTTCGATTTTGCGTCAAACAAAGTTTGATTTCTCCGCCACGAGCTCCGAAAAGAGGATTTTGATTTTGAGTGCTCCGCCCCCTGCCCTGGACGCTCACCGCTACCAATGAACAAACAAGGTAAAACAAACGTAGAGAAAACACCAAGGTCCCCGCACCTCTCCCACTCATTCTCTCCACGCCAAGCCCAGAAAGACGACCAGAGCCCATTACAGCCCTGTCACATGTAATTGATAGTACTGATTACGGTCCTATATTGCTTGTTAATGTCATGCTTAATATTTCACAATCTGATGAGTGTGCAATCCACGGGAGGATTGCCTTGATGGACGACAGTGACAATTACAGTATTGGTGTTCATATCGCCGTGCTGATTACCTTTTAATGTAATTGGCTCTGAATTTGCTCTGCCGAGCCTTACTGGGATATTGTGAAGCAAAGAATCCAGGCCCGACTTAATCAACAGAAATTGTGTTTTCTTTCATTTTGGTACTTTTAAATTGTGAAACTAAGATCATTTAAAAAGCAATCTTTCCTTATATATTCAATTTATTTGTCTTATTTTTTCATTACCCAACATTGCACTCGCGTAGCCGGACGGACACTTTTGAAATGGCTGTAGAGTTATAACGGCGCTCCGATGCCACGTAAAATGGAAAGCAAATGCGCGTTGATGGGGTCAGCAGAAAATGTATTGGAACTGTCGCTAAACGATCACTCATGATGCTCATTCTTATGCAGGAATGCGGCCGAGAAAAATATTTAAGATAAATGGATGTTGCGTTATTATCCGCGGCGTACCACGAGTGGATCATAAATACACTAAAGCACATTTTGTAACGTTCCGTTCCCGTCCTGTCCGTTTTCCATGTTTTCCTTGTTTCCTTCCGTGTCATGTTGGATCCCTTGTCCGTGTTTCCCTCCTGGCTGTGGACTGGGCGTCTCCCTCGGGTACTTTTGGTTTCATTTTCCACTTTAGCTTCCGCCTATCACTCGCCCCTCTCGTTACTCACATTCCTCACTGCTGTGCTTCGGCAATCACTCCTGATTTAACATCACACCTGTTTCTCGTTTTCTCCTTCACTTCCTGCACCATTTAAACCCCTGGCTGGCTGCTATTCAGCGCCAGTTCGTTGACTAACCTACCGTGTTTGTTTCGTATCCCGTTTCTGGTCCAGTGTTTGTGAGCCTGCTGGTTCATACCTGTTCGCCTGGTTTCCTGACTGGTAGCTATCTCTGCTAATCTTTCGCTGCTGCATGCATTTACCTGTTTCCCTTCAAAACCTCCAGACGCCGCAGTTCCAGTCTTCCCGCAGCTGTGTTTGTCCTCCCCGTGTTACGTACCTCCCGTACTCGTGTTGCGGTACCAGGACCTCTGCATGCCAGCCGGCTTACGCCAGTATTGCCCGAGCTACGCCGCACCTTCCAACTCGGCGGTGCATTCACCAGCTACAGTCCTGTCACAACACCCTGCCTTTAACCTCTGCTTTCTGCCCGGTTCCTCAAGCTACCCGGTCCAGTTTCCAGTCCTGTTCCAGCCCAGTTCCGATCCAGTTTCCAGTCCAGCTCCAGTCCAGTTTCCAGTCCAGTTCCAGTCCAGTTCCGGTGTTTTAGACACCTCCGTTCAAGTCCAGTTCCGGCTTGGAACAAGTTCCGTGCCGTCCCCTGTGTTCCTGAGTGGACCTTCCGGTCCAGTTTCCAGTCCAGTTCCAGTCCAGGTCCGGTGTTCCATACACCTCCGTTCAAGTCCAGTTCCGGCTTGGAACAAGTTCCGTGCCGTTCCCGTTTCCTGAGTGGACCTCCCGGTCCAGTTTCCAGTCCAGTTCCCAGTCCAGTTCCAGTCCAGTTCCGGTGTTTTATACACCTCCGTTCAAGTCCAGTTCCGGCTTGGAACAAGTTCCGTGCCGTTCCCGTTTCCTGAGTGGACCTTCCGGTCCAGTTTCCAGTCCAGTTCCGATCCAGTTTCCAGTCCAGTTCCAGTCCAGTTCCAGTCCAGTTCCGGTGTTTTAGACACCTCCGTTCAAGTCCAGTTCCGGCTTGGAACAGTTCCGTGTTTCTTCAAGTCCAGCTCCGGCTTGGAGCAGTCCTCAGTTGGACGCTATCCTGTGTTAACTAACTAACCTGTTTTGCTCCCGTGTACAGCTTTGGGACCACCCCAACGCTTAATAAAGTTCCACTTTCTGTAATCTGTCTCCTGGTCGTTGCACTTGGGTTCGTCCCGTATCAGGATCGTAACAGAACGAACTGGCCCACAATATGGACCCAGCCGATCTGGAACAGATTCGCCACGCCTTCTCCTGCCAAACTGCGATCAGCGACCAACAGGGTCGCCGTCTGGATGATGTGCTGGAAGTAGTTAGGGGCATCACGGAGCAAGTATCCCAACTTTCGCTCCACCAACCGCTACTACGGATTCCAGCCAACCCTACTCCTTCCTCTCCCGAACCCCATCCGGAGGCACCGGCTCCCACTTCCAGCCGTGAGCCCCGTGTACAACACCCCGAGTTATATCGCGGGGGGTTGGGGAGATGTCGTGAATTTCTACTTAAATGTGACATAGTGTTTCGGATGCAGCCCTCCTCCTTCGCCTCTGACTCCAGCAAGATCGCGTTCATTATGAGCAGCCTGGGAGGGAGCGCCCTGGAGTGGGCTACATCCATCTGGGACAGCCAGGCTCCGTTATGCAGCAACTTCGCAGCCTTTACGGCAGAGATGCGACGTGTGTTTGAACACCCGACCTGTGGACGTGACGCTACCCAGCGTCTGCTTCAAGTTCGCCAAGGCAACCGCAGTGTCGCAGAAATGGCCATTCAGTTTCGTACCCTCGCCGCGGAGTCAGGATGGAATGACGCCTCCCTCCAGGGGGCTTTCCGCCAAGCTCTCAGCGAGGAACTCAAGGACCAGCTTGCCACTCGGGAGGAATCCAACTCCCTTAATAGCCTCATCAGCCTCGCTATAGCCATCGATAATCGTCTCCGCATCCGGGCCCGGGAGCGGGGAGGAAGTTCCGGGCGTCATTCGCCCTCCGTCGTCTCTAATGTTCATTCACACTCCTTCACTGGATCTCGGGCGCCTACGGGCGGGTCCGAGGAAGAGCCCATGCAACTGGGCAGAGTTGCGGTCAATCCCGAGGAGCGTCAGCGCCGTCAGCGCACCAGATCCTGTTTCTATTGCGGCAAGCCTGGCCATCAGATCGCCTCCTGTCCCATTCGCCCAAAAGAAGGGGCTCGCCAGTAAGACTGGGCGTACTGACGAGCCCCATCGTCCCCAACCATGCTGCCCAGGACCGCCTCATGTTCAAGGCTACTCTCCTTTGGAGGGACAAGACCCTATCTTCTTCGGCCCTAATTGACTCCGGAGCTGACGCCAGCTTCATGGATATCACCTTCGCCAGGAGGGCCGGCATTCCCACGGAACGTCTCACTTCACCCATTTCAGCTCTAGCTCTGGACGGTAGGAGTTTGGGGTTAGTTACCCACTCCACCGTTCCTATCCAATTAGTTCTATCTGGCAATCATCGGGAGTCCATTCAGCTATTACTGATTAACTCCCAACAATCTGCTCTGGTTTTAGGTCAGACCTGGCTTCGCCTCCACAATCCCCATATTGACTGGAAAGCCGGTCGCATCCTGGCGTGGAGTGCCCACTGTCTAGCCAGCTGTCTCCGTTCTGCACTACCCCCTCCGGGGCCCAGTAAACCCTGTTCCATGCAACCTATACCGGATTTAACGGATGTTCCCAGCGAGTATCACGACCTCGCGCAAGTATTTTCTAAATCACGTGCTCTGTCCTTACCTCCTCACAGGCCGTATGACTGCGCCATTGACCTACTGGCTGGAGCTAAACTGCCATCGGGACGCCTCTACAGTCTGTCTGGACCGGAGAAACTAGCCATGGAGGAATACATCCACGACTCCCTCGCTTCGGGTATTATCCGTCCCTCTTCATCCCCAGTCGGTGCAGGGTTCTTCTTCGTTGGGAAGAAGGATGGCTCCCTGCGACCCTGCATCGACTACCGGGGCCTCAACCAGGTCACCATCCGTAACAAATACCCTCTTCCCCTCATTAACACCGCCTTTGAAGCCCTCTCTCCAGCTGTGACGTTCACCAAGCTCGACCTCCGGAATGCGTATCACTTGGTGCGTATCCGTGAGGGGGACGAGTGGAAGACTGCTTTTAATACCCCGTTGGGCCACTACGAATACCTGGTGGTCCCTTTCGGCCTTACTAACGCCCCAGCAGTCTTCCAGAGCATGGTGAACGACGTCCTGCGGGACCTCCTAGGGAGGAGCGTTTTTGTTTATATCGATGATATTTTAATTTTTTCTCAATCCCCGCAGGAGCATGTCCGTCACGTTCGAGAGGTTCTCCAGCGGCTGTTGGAGAATCAGCTATTTGTTAAGGCTGAGAAATGTTCCTTCCACGCTTCCACGGTCCCGTTCCTCGGCTTCATTATCGAGGAGGGCAGTATCCGGGCGGACCCTGTGAAAATCAAGGCGGTGACAGAATGGCCCCAACCCACCTCCCGCAAGCACCTTCAACAGTTCCTGGGGTTTGCAAATTTCTACCGCCGCTTTATTCGCAATTACAGTTCCATTGCTGCTCCCCTGACTAAACTCACTTCCGTTGCCCTGCCTTACTGTTGGAATTCCGATGCCCAGCGAGCTTTCGAGCTACTCAAGGCTCGGTTTTCTTCAGCACCTATCCTCCTTCACCCTGACACTTCTCGGCAGTTTGTCGTTGAGGTGGATGCCTCCGACACCGGCGTGGGGGCCATTCTGTCTCAACGGTCCGCCTCTGATAGCAAGCTCCATCCCTGCGCATTCTTCTCCCGGAGGCTGTCCTCCGCCGAGAGGAACTACGATGTCGGGGATCGGGAACTGCTGGCGATAAAACTGGCTCTTGAGGAGTGGCGCCACTGGCTGGAGGGGGCAGGCACCCCTTTTCTTGTTTTTACCGACCATCAAAACCTCATTTATTTAAGATCTGCCAAGAGGCTCAATTCTCGTCAGGCTAGATGGTCGTTATTTTTTGCACGCTTTAATTTCTCTGTTTCTTTCCGCCCTGGTTCCCGTAATATTAAAGCAGATGCCCTGTCCCGCATTTTTTCCCCTCCCTCCAGTCCTGCTGATCCGGAGCCCATTTTGCCGGCCTCCTGTGTGGTGGCTGCGGTCTCCTGGGAGATTGAGGGCATTGTGAAGGCCGCCCAGACTTCCCAACCGGACCCCCGCAATAACCCTAACTCCTGTCTTTTTGTCCCCGATTCCGTCCGCTCCCAGGTCCTCGAATGGGTTCACGCCTCGTGCCTGGCATGTCACCCAGGTGTCGCCAGAACTATCGCCCTCGTCAGGAGGAGTTTCTGGTGGCCTACCCTTAAAGGGGATACCCGTGCCTTCGTCCTGGCCTGCTCGGTGTGCGCCAGGAGCAAGGCTTCCCACCAGCCTCCCTCCGGTCTTCTCCTTTCCCTCCCCGTCCCTGGCCGTCCTTGGAGTCACATTGGTGTGGACTTCGTAACCGGTCTGCCGTTGTCAGAAGGTAACACCGTCATTCTGACAATAGTGGACCGGTTCTCCAAGGCGGTTCACTTTGTTCCCCTCCCCAAGCTCCCGTCCGCCCTTGAAACCGCTGAGCTCTTGGTGCTACACGTGGTCAGGCTGCACGGGATCCCCTCTGACATCGTGTCAGACCGTGGGCCCCAGTTCTCCTCCCGAGTTTGGAGGGCGTTCTGTGCAGCCCTGGGTGCCTCTCCTAGTCTTTCCTCGGGTTTTCATCCCCAGTCTAATGGTCAGGCAGAGAGGGCGAACCAGGACCTGGGGGCCGCCCTGCGGTGCGTTACAGTGCGCAATCCTGCCTCTTGGAGCCGTTTTCTCCCCTGGGTCGAGTACGCACATAACTCCCTTAAGAGTGCCTCTACTGGCCTATCCCCGTTTGAGTGTGCTTTAGGCTATCAACCCCCTCTTCTGTCGACCCAGGAGGCCGAGATAGCTGTCCCCTCTGTTAGGGCCCATGTCCTTCGTTGTAAAAACATTTGGAGACTCACACGCACCGCACTCCTTCACGCCAATTCCCGCTCCCAACGTCTGGCGGACCTTCACAGGACCGCAGCCCCACAGTATAGGGCCGGTCAGCAGGTCTGGCTCTCCACTGCAAACATCTCCCTTCCCTCTTCATCCAGAAAGCTTCAGCCCCGTTTTATTGGTCCCTTCCCCATCATTTGTCTAGTTAACCCGGTGTCTGTTAAACTTTCCCTCCCCGCCTCCCTCAAAGTTTACCCTGTGTTTCATGTGTCCCAGGTTAAGCCTGTCTCCTCCAGCCCCCTCAGTACCCCTACCATCCCGCCTCCTCCCGTCCGAGTTGTTGACAACGCCCCGGCCTACACGGTGAACCGTGTTATTGATATCCGCCGCAGGGGCCGGGGTTTCCAATACCTCGTCGACTGGGAGGGGTACGGTCCTGAGGAGAGGTCGTGGCTCCACAAGAGCCTGATCTTGGATCATTCAGTAATCCAAGACTTCCACGAACAGTTCCCTGACAAGACCAGGCCTCCGGGTACGCCAGGTGGCGTACATTGAGGGGGGGGTACTGTAACGTTCCGTTCCCGTCCTGTCCGTTTTCCATGTTTTCCTTGTTTCCTTCCGTGTCATGTTGGATCCCTTGTCCGTGTTTCCCTCCTGGCTGTGGACTGGGCGTCTCCCTCGGGTACTTTTGGTTTCATTTTCCACTTTAGCTTCCGCCTATCACTCGCCCCTCTCGTTACTCACATTCCTCACTGCTGTGCTTCGGCAATCACTCCTGATTTAACATCACACCTGTTTCTCGTTTTCTCCTTCACTTCCTGCACCATTTAAACCCCTGGCTGGCTGCTATTCAGCGCCAGTTCGTTGACTAACCTACCGTGTTTGTTTCGTATCCCGTTTCTGGTCCAGTGTTTGTGAGCCTGCTGGTTCATACCTGTTCGCCTGGTTTCCTGACTGGTAGCTATCTCTGCTAATCTTTCGCTGCTGCATGCATTTACCTGTTTCCCTTCAAAACCTCCAGACGCCGCAGTTCCAGTCTTCCCGCAGCTGTGTTTGTCCTCCCCGTGTTACGTACCTCCCGTACTCGTGTTGCGGTACCAGGACCTCTGCATGCCAGCCGGCTTACGCCAGTATTGCCCGAGCTACGCCGCACCTTCCAACTCGGCGGTGCATTCACCAGCTACAGTCCTGTCACAACACCCTGCCTTTAACCTCTGCTTTCTGCCCGGTTCCTCAAGCTACCCGGTCCAGTTTCCAGTCCTGTTCCAGCCCAGTTCCGATCCAGTTTCCAGTCCAGCTCCAGTCCAGTTTCCAGTCCAGTTCCAGTCCAGTTCCGGTGTTTTAGACACCTCCGTTCAAGTCCAGTTCCGGCTTGGAACAAGTTCCGTGCCGTCCCCTGTGTTCCTGAGTGGACCTTCCGGTCCAGTTTCCAGTCCAGTTCCAGTCCAGGTCCGGTGTTCCATACACCTCCGTTCAAGTCCAGTTCCGGCTTGGAACAAGTTCCGTGCCGTTCCCGTTTCCTGAGTGGACCTCCCGGTCCAGTTTCCAGTCCAGTTCCCAGTCCAGTTCCAGTCCAGTTCCGGTGTTTTATACACCTCCGTTCAAGTCCAGTTCCGGCTTGGAACAAGTTCCGTGCCGTTCCCGTTTCCTGAGTGGACCTTCCGGTCCAGTTTCCAGTCCAGTTCCGATCCAGTTTCCAGTCCAGTTCCAGTCCAGTTCCAGTCCAGTTCCGGTGTTTTAGACACCTCCGTTCAAGTCCAGTTCCGGCTTGGAACAGTTCCGTGTTTCTTCAAGTCCAGCTCCGGCTTGGAGCAGTCCTCAGTTGGACGCTATCCTGTGTTAACTAACTAACCTGTTTTGCTCCCGTGTACAGCTTTGGGACCACCCCAACGCTTAATAAAGTTCCACTTTCTGTAATCTGTCTCCTGGTCGTTGCACTTGGGTTCGTCCCGTATCAGGATCGTAACACATTTATCTTTAATAATACTAATAGATTTGAAATTTTGCGCAAAATTTTATCGGCAAGGCATTGGTATTCCGTTAGCGGTGGTCTCAATAACAACATCCCAATTCAGTTGAGAATGCGGCGAAAAGGGAAGTAAAGCAGGTAGCTGGGCGTACGAGGTGTACTACATCTCCATATGTTCTCACAAGCTCATGTTGGTGACCTATCATAGTCAGGGGAACACGGGCGGGATGAATTTATTCATCTTTGTCCAACACGCCATGTTCTGGAACGCACAGGCTGTGTTCCTCACCGGTATATCAAAGGACATCTGAGGCTATGAATCTAACCGATGAATCTAAGCTTTGAAAAATAATAACAGTATTCATTTTTCAAGGCTTTCAAATGTTGACATAGGCCTATTAAAAGGTGCGTGTTTGTGTGCCTGTGTGTGGGTGTGTTAGACACAGACAAATTACATGTGAAATAAGCATAGTGTGTGAGGCTGTTAATATTTTTCACAAAGCTTATGTATATATAGGCATCTGTTGCTTAAATCAAATAAAAAGGTTGTATGTGAGAAATATGAAAATGACACAGTGAGCAAGAGACAGTGAAGCAATTAATATTTTTATCAAAGCTTATAATCAGGTAAATAATGGCATTACAAAAAAGTTATTTAATACAGAATTATAGAAATTAAATATATAAGCATCTTTTGCTTAAATCAAATCAGAAGTTGATTGATGACGGAAAACAACTTTATGTAATGTGGCATTATGTATTTGTCATTATATTTATTTAAAATACTTATTTTATATTCTAAATATGCATATTTGACATATGCATTTTAGTATTCTGCATCATGGCATTAATCATCAAGACACACTATAGCATTGGCCCACATATACTTATACATACACTTGCTATATCACATATTATGGCCTTAATGGCTGGGCACTGTGGGAAAAATCTCTCCAGCCCTGCTACCACTGCATTTTAGTAGCTTTGCTTCTTCAGGTAAACACACCTCCCTCACACACCTTCCATCACCAGGCGGAAAATAACTCCTCTACAGAGTTCAGAAATGGGGAGTATGGTGGCAGCAATATCACCTTTAATAATGAAAGCAGACAGATACTAGCAATGCATGATGGACGTCTCAGTGAATGACACTTTCTAACATTGGGCAGTATGAGGCGATTGTGCTCTACATTTAAAAAAAATAATCAAATGAGCTGAGTTGCACAGTAATGGTTGGGTATAGAGTTGGGTACATTCTGTGGCACTCTGGTCAATAACCTTCCGACCACAATGTCAATGATCAGACAGGTCTGGCACAGTCAGGCGTCACCTCTACGTGAACCACCATAACTATGGCCATGCCCACAACCAACTTCTTCCTGATTTCACCTGATTTCAACAAGAATTCCTGATATTTCCTCCAAGGAATTGTAGCATTGTGCTGACTGCAAATTGAGCTGCCTTACTATGTTCTCAAATGGATGAAGCCTTTTGTAATATACACTGAACACTGACTGTTATTAGATGATGACATAATGAAGTATCATACCAGACAAACACTGAACTGAAATATGCCATGGTTAAAGGGGAATTCCACCCAAAAATGATGTTTGGTTTGTGGAAAAGTAGCTCTCCTCCTGATTAAAATGAGCTCTCAGCCAACTTTCTACCTGTAGTGAGGGCAGAGATATAGCCCCAAACTACTGTGCATGTACCAGGTACCTGCTTTACTGTGAACTACAATCACCGAACAATATAGAAAAGTGGAAACCACAAGCTGGATCTCTCCCATTCATTCTGCTGAAGCCAGCATTCTCCGCCCATTTTACCAAATCCCCGCCCACTCCGGGCCAGTTTGCACCATTTCCTTAAGGATTGTGGGTAGCCTCTGCAGCCAATCACGGCTCACTTCACTCATGGTGTCCGTCATGGTCCAAAAATCGCTGCGCCCAACAGTATGATAATGTCAACTGAGAGTAGATGGTAGAGTCGCCTAAAGAAACGTAACAATATAGTATCGTATTTTTTTAGAACCTAGCAAGCTTCATTCATAATATAGGCTAAGTAAATACGTGATTAGCAAATTTGTGTAATAGCATGTGTCTTGGTGAATAAAGGCTATTTTGAATAAATAATCTGTCCTGATTTAGTAATTCATCATTACAGAAGGATTTTAAACTATACTATCTGACAAAATTTTTACAAGGATATCTTAAAGCCCACTCGGTAACTTTGGTTACTAATCGACGAAAATTACGTGCGTGGCAACTGTAACAGTTCGGTGGTTCAGCTGGGCAATGAAAATTCCTCCAGTGCTAGCTAGTCAGAGCTATGACAACCTGCTGGATTGTCCAAGAGGCTTTTGTATTAGTATAGTGAAAAATGAAGCCCCTGAAATCTACTCTCCAAAACTGTAACATTAGCTAACGTTACTATTATCATCTCTTCAACTGTAGCTAACGTTAAGGTGATTGCAGTGTAATTTGCACATAACCTCGTTGGTTTATCTGCTCAAACGTCCCTGACCGACGAGTATTTGCAGTTAACTAAGTTAGCTAGCTATTTTATCTAGCTAGCTTGTAGCTAACGTTAGGCTACCTATCGAAACGATTTAAAAACGTTAAAGACGCTTTCTGACACATCAGGGGGTATACCTAAGCAGGATTTATTAACTGGATACAACTATTGCACTGAGAAAAAAAACATCCCAATTCTGGAAAATGGACTGAAGTAATATTCTTATAGTTTTCTTGAAGATAACTATAGCAATACTATAGTTAATTTTTGTTAAAGACAGTGTTCATTTAAAATAAAGTAAAAGCTAAAGGCAAATGTGTGTAATACCATGTCTTGGTGAATAAGGGCTATTTTGAACAATATAATTCTCTCTTCAACTGTAAATCAGTTGATTATACATATAACCTCCTTGAATTATCGCTTCCCTGACCGACGATCGATTACTTGCAGTTAGCTAACATTAGCCAGCCTATGCTGGAAACTAGGAGAGCAATCACCGAACTATATAGATAATAGTTTGGTGATAGCAATAGCTAGCTAGTTAGCTAAGAGTTAGCTATCTTATCCTCTAGCTACCTGTAGCTAACGTTACCTATCTAAACTAATTAAAAACATTAAAGACGCTTTCTGACACAGCAGGACTTGGGTATCTTATTGAATATCAAGTCTGAGTTGTACCAGAGATTGTATAGTCTCTCTCTATGGGCTTTCGTTGTAACAACAAAAAATGTCCTCTGGCTGACCGGAGCCAAGAGGAGGTTGTTGTCTTTTTTGTGCTTCCCGGCATCCATAGGCTGGGGCGCAGAGCATAAATGAATGCTGGTCAATCCACCGAATTTAAAAAAAATCATTTTCATTGTGATATAATGCATGGAAGTGAAATCTACTATTATAATTATAATTTATCAGATTCTATCATCGTTAAAAAGTACGCTAATTACGACATGACAGCGCTTCGGATTTTGCTGGCAGTCAAAAACATGTCGCCCCCTTCAGGTTTTTTGGTGCTACTAAAAAACCTGACTTCAGGACACGCCCACCTTGTGGTTTCTAGTTTTCTATAAAGTTCGGTGACTACGATGGCCAAGAGTGCATACAGTTTATGGGCGGAGTCAGACAACGCCAGTCACACTGAATAACGTTACAGAAGCAGAAGCAGAGGCTAAGGGGCTGGGCATTTTACTGCTAGTGTAGTGCTTGTCTGCACCTACTTTTATACAGTCTATGGTCTGCACTCACTGCAGCGTTTCTAAGTTAGAGACGAGAGAGGCCACGTAACTCGCTGGCAAGTTAGCCACTAATGTAACAGTTATACTGAGAAAATAACACCATCATTAACTCAGTCTCCAGAAAAACTGGGGAAATACGGCTCTTCATTTATCTACGTTTGGTATCGTGAAAACATTAGCCAGCCAGCCAGAAGTCTGTAACACACTTAGCTAGGCTACGCACCCCGGTTCCATGTTGGAAAATCAACCCCTACCTCCCGTTTTCAGTATAAAATGCTTTTGTATCGACCAACATGCCGATACAGAATATTGAACATACACTACTCACAAAAAGTTAGGGATATTTGGCTTTCGGGTGAAATTTATGGAAAATGTAAGTTCACGCTACAGTGATATTATACGTATCATGAAAGTAGGGCATTTAAGTAGAAGCATGCAATGGTGATTTCCTCATCTCAAACAATTTATTGAAACAAAAGCCAACAACAGTGGTGGGTATACCACAACAAAAATGTCAATGTCTCAATAACTTGTCATGTGCCCTTGAGCATCAATTACAGCTTGACAACGACGTCTCATGCTGTTCACAAGTCGACTTATTGTCTGCTGAGGCATGGCATCCCACTCTTCTTGAAGGGCGGCCCTCAGGTCATTGAGGTTCTGGGGTACAGAGTTACGAGCCTCTACACGGTGAGTCAGCTGATCCCATAGGTTTTATATGGGATTCAGGTCTGGAGAAAGTGCAGGCCACTCCATTTGAGGTACCCCAGTCTCCAGCAGCCTTTCCCTAATGATGCGACCTCGATGAGCTGGAGCATTGTCGTCCATGAAGATGAAATTAGGCCTGTGTTGTTCATGCAGGGGCACAATGACTGGATTAATGATGTTATTCAGGTAGTATGGGCTTGTCACTGTACCATTCACAAAGTGTAGGGCAGTTCTGTATTGACTAGACACACCTGCCCACACTGTAACACCGCCACCACCAAAGGGTCGTCTGGTGACAACAGTGGCTGATGCATAGCGCTCTCCTTGACGTCTCCAACATCGTTGGCGGCCATCATTTCTGCTCAACGTGAATCGACTTTCATCAGAGAACAGCACTGAGGCCCACTGGTCCCTCGTCCAGCGTAAATGCTCCCTGGCCCATGCAAGACGATGACGCCTGTGCCTGGTGGTGTGGTCAGGTACCCTTGCAGGCCGTCTAGCACGCAGACCACGCTGATGTAAACGGTTTCGAATGGTCTGACGTGACACTTGGGTGCCTCTCACCTCCCTTAAATGTGCCTGGAGTTGAGTGGCATTCATCATCCGGTTCCGCAGGGCACTGTTCACAATGAAGCGGTCATCAGTGTGGGATGTGGCCAAAGGACGTCCACTTCTATGCCTTTCTGTGACTCTTCCAGTCTCTCTGTATCTCTGTTGCAACCTGCTGATGACACTCTGTGACACTCTAAGCTCAGTGGCCACTTCCCTCTGAGAACATCCTGTTTGAAGCCTCGCAATGGCGAGGTACTGTTGATCAATTGTTAGGTGTCGTCTTGGTCTCATGATGTCAAAATGTGAACAGCATGATGAAGAGGACTGTTTAAATACCAATTCTAATTGAACCAGGAAATTTATTGGTCGATTCATGGATCAAACACCTGTTGTGAATTTTGCCGTTCAGCTCCTTGTTAGAGAACAGCAAGTTGTGGAAAAAGTACTGAAACATTGAATAGTTGGACATGTGCATTCAAAAGTTTAGAGAAGGTCAAATTAATTTCACCTGTAAAGGTTATAGTGCATTTTAGGTTCATCCTGAAATTTCACCCGAAAGCCGAATATCCCTAACTTTTTGTGAGTAGTGTATACAATTATAAGTTAAAATGTCACTGTTGTAGGCAACTTGTTAGCAGTTTTAGCTATGTTTGCTAGCAAAGCCCAAACTTTCCAAGTGCAACTCGAACCCACTGATGTCGGTAAAAACATGAAACGACGCATTTTCACCCCGATATCCAACCTCCTTCCATTAAAGAATGCAAGGTTAGCTACTATAGCCTTCTCCATGGCAAACATTTTAAAACCAATTTGTTTCATAACAAGAACCCCGTTGCTAACTAAAGATAACGCTAGCTAATGTTAGTCTACTTAATGGTCATGGATCATAATGTAACGTTAGTTGACATGGTTCCTTACCGGGTGATGTTCAATAACGTAGATGAAGATGTAGGGAATCAGGGAATAGGCTACCGGAGGAGCTCCACTCTGTAACCAGCACTCGAGTCCTGTTTGGTTTAGTTTGCCAAAACATCCTTAGGAAATAACGTAGCCTATCAATGTAATTTTCTGACATTATAGTAAAATAGCAATGATAGCTAGCTTGATCTACGATGTGTCCATACCACAAAACCGTCAATATTCAGAACAGTGAGATCCAGGCAGTAATTCTTCCCTCGCTGGCTCTACCTACTTGCTATGTAATTTACACGCCCACTTGAAAACACTATAGTCTTTCAAAAAAAGCAAGTGGTAGAGGTATACGCGATTTTGACATATACCTCTACCGAATTTTCAACTTTATATTCAAATAAATAAAAAAATTTTGGCCAGCCACAAAGAAAGACTTAATTAGTTGCGCCTTGATCTGTTCAATAAGGTTAATGTTGTTTTTGGGTGGAATTCCCCTTTAAAGTAAAGCATATGTACAACTTCAGGAGGTGATTTAGTTTTGCATTTTGTATGTTAAATGAACAGTTTGAGTTTTACATCCCAGTTGGGCTTCTTGCATTTTGCACATTGTAATGATAATTAGAACAAAAAGTCAAAGCAATCACTAAACACTGAGAAACACCCTGTCTACCAAAACACACAATGAAATACTGCCAATTTATTATTTTCTTGACTGTAGTTCCACAATCAAAAAGACCACCAAGCAAAATATGTAATGTAAAATTAACTCTGATATGGTACTGTAATAGAGTACATGCGATCCCTGTTGGACTCATATAAACTCTTAAGAGCTGCTTTAACTCTGAAAACGATGCTGCACAGTGCCATTAAATGCTTGTGTAACTGAAACGCTACACATCTTGAGGTGGTCTTCGCTGTGTAGGCTACTTGTGAAAGCTTCACCTTTAAGCCAGTCCCAGCTTGGCAGTCTTTTCACTTTCTCCCACGGAGTCGGCTGCTAGTTCATCCTGCCGCACAGCTGCCGTCCCCTAATGCTCGCTCGCTCGCTCGTTCTCAAACACGTTCTCTCTCAGGAGGAAGTTTACTTAAGGGAAAAGGCGCCCTCCGTTCCTGCAGGAGAAACGCGCTGCCTCTAATTCCCAGTGACAGACAGTTGCATGGGAAACTTTCCCCTCCCATTACACGGATCAGTTTGTTCACCGCTCCACATAAGTCAAAATTTGCAACGTTAGCCCGCCTTGCGTTACTGAGAATATGTGAGCAATTCATCTTACGTTCGTTCACATTTCTTGTAATATAGGCATTTACTGAAAAGAGACATGTGTTTTTATGTAGGTAAAGCACAGAATAACAATTCCTTCAAGGGATATAGAAATAAATATATGGCCCCATAGAAAGGCTTCGTCATATCTTATGATGGATCCAAGTGCAGAGGAAATTCTATCTTCTTATTGGCCAGTAGCAGGCGGTTGAGAATACGCTTGACCGTTCCGTTATGCTGACCCGTGTTCCCTTAAACAGTGAACATGTAGACCTGCTGAGTTCCTTTACATCTGGCACCGAGAATCTCTTCCATCCCTAAACAGTTTTGCACACCGTATCTAACGCGATAACTGTGTGGATTCAGGAAAATCGGAGCAGACAAACAAACTGCCCATCACCACCCGCGGTGCTGAGGCCCGGCCGCCAAAACCCTGGCCCAGCCACAGATGGTAAATCACAGCTCCCTAAACGGACAGGCACCCTCTGTGGAGGCAACAAGAGCCCCCCGCCAAGTGCAAAGGTCCACACAGGCGCCCAGTTCCTAATTTGCGATTAGTGGGTGGGTAATAGTTATAATTTAACCCCCGGCCTAGGGGACAAATGCATTTACATACAAATGAACACAATTTCCCCTTGTTCCGGATGCAAAGGCCCATGAAAAGCATTCTCGCCAGAGCTAGATAAATGAATTCGCACATTTAACCAATCTCTTCAAATAGAGACACATAAATTACAAAGCTGGAAGGATGAGAAAGAGGTTCTTTTTTTTCTCTCCAACAAGCATCTGGCTATTAAAGCACTGTTACACAGCATGCATGGATTCGGTTGCTGGTACAATTTCTGCATCGGAGCGGTTGAATATGTTATCGTTTGAAAATCCAATACTGCCCAACAGGTTCTGGAAATAGTCCGACCAACAGCCGAGCAATCCTCTCAATCAGTCATGACCACGTTCCTCTGAGAATATCAAAGGACACAGCAGCTCAAGCGCATACTGATGCAAAGCACAGCAACAACAAAAAAAAAGCAATTTCGCAGACATGATCACATGACTACCATCAGATGAAACCTTATAACCACAGATATATCATTTTTACTTGGGTTATGCATCCTTTAGACCAGGGTGTGAAATTAACACTGGACACCAGCCAAATTCTGGTAAAATTTTGATTGCGGCTAAGAAGACTTTTACTCCACCAGCCACATTGGCTGGTAACCAACCAGGTTGTGTTATATTGTAAAAGGTAATGTGGCTGGTAAAATATTTAAAATGGCTGGTGTTTTTTATAATCCACAAGCCAGTGGGTGAAAAAGTTCATGCACTGCTTTAGACACAACAAGAGATGGGCCTTCTGCTTGGCAATGGAAGGTGGGAGATCCTTTGTGGAAATCCAACCCTTCACAAATAAAGAACATGTTTCAAGATGTCAATGTGTACAAATTATCATTTAAAAAAAACCAACCCTTTTCCTTTCAGAAGTATTATTAACTAACCTCTGTATTGTCAGCTTAAAGGATTTCATACAAAGTAGTACAAGTAGTACAAAGCCTAATTAGAGTAAAAATATTTGGGTAACTTTCCAGTGCCATTTACAGGTCATACACGGTATTATAATGGAAACGATCATCAGTGAATTGGAAAATATAACCATTTCCCTGAATGCCAGTGCACTGTGAATGCCTGTAATAAATATTAACTATAAACACACTGTTAAAGGTCAATAAAACTAAATATTAATCTGCATATATGGTTACTCATATGAAACAGAACATGTGAAAAGGCTGTGTGCTGTCCCTTTAACAATCAGCATTAAAAAACGGCCGTGGCCAATTAATTTTATTACTGCTCACCATTCCATAAAATACAAATATGCTTTGTGTCAATATACTTACCAGTAATAAACAGCCTGGCAGCCAACGGCAAGGATGCAGAATCGTCTGTCTGATTACTGGAAAAATGATTCCTGCACAAATCTTAGTAGGCCTGTTTTTACCCTATACTCTCAGAAAAAAAGTACGACAAATACCGAAAAAGGTACAAACACTTCACTGAGGTGGTACACTATAGGGACATAAAATTCTACCCCTAGCCAGAAATACATAATTTGTACCTTTTTTGCTTGAAAAGGTACTTATTAGTACCAAAATACAACATTATAGTACTTTCAGGGTACATTTGGGAAATGTGTTCCTTAGAGATGAAAAATGTTCCTCCACTGTACCTTTAAGTGTGTTTCAAATTGTAATAATCTTCAGAATTTAGGCAAATACAGCCCACCCACGTATACTTAATTACAGCCTTGCTATTCATTCATGGGAGAGTGATTTTAATAGTTTTATGAAGTATATCGTAATACAGGTTGATGCACCGCTGTATAAAGTTTTGTTTGAACAATTTCTGCTTCCTAAAATAAATATCCCCAATCAGCACCAGGTTTGTAACATATGATTAGCAATTCTGATTTAATTCCAACCCTAAATTGGTGCACTTCTGCCTAGCACTAGCAGCAAACCTAATTAAATCAAGATGTTGACCCTCCAGCTAATGAAGAATGTCACTCACGGAAGGACAATGCTGCCAAGACCACTAGGCTTATGATTTGCGATTAAATGAGGGACAAATTTATTTTATATTCAGTCTATAGGCCAGACTAAATGAAAATGTAAATTACTTGAACACAGCCTTGTCAGAGTGTTCCCTCTTGCACTGGCCCAACAGCCTTCTGGCAAGTACGCCAAAAAAAACCACTAGAAGCAAACCTGAACTTTGCCCCCTTACTGTGAATGGCCAACCTGACACACAAAGCTTCAACTTTTTACTTTTCTGGGCGACATCCAATCCCCGCACATCGTGCGCCCAGAGCAATGGGCTTTCCGGCTTCGGACAGCGAGGCAGACGTTTCCGTTTAGCTATTTCAAAATTCAGAAGTGGAGAAACGAGTGCAGCCCATGAGAATGAGTACAGACACCTTAATTCAGTGAATGAACCCAAAAGGGTCTCGGCACCTGACGCAAGGCAAATGGATGACTGGACTTCCACGGTAATAACTTCAGCCGTTATTAAAAAACACTCCTTTATTATGACATCTCGAGCCATGAATGTGACAGAGCTGAGAAATCAGTGGAGCCAAGGTGCGATTAGTATAAGTAACCTTGAGGTTGGCTAAAATAATCCTTGTAAATTATTGAACAGAAACGGCTCTGAATAAAAAAAGTTAAAAAGTTAATGCAGATGAAAATGCCTAAGTATACTCTGCATTTAAATGCAAATGTATTTAAATATGATCCCAAACCTCCACAGCACTTAACAAAAATGATCTGCGTTACCTAAAAGGGCCTAATCTCTTTGGCATTTCACATGCACATTTGTCGACTACTCTTAAGGCAGCAAGCCATTGTCCTGAGCTATCAAATCAACAACTGAAAAAAAGATCTCGACAACAGCTGTGCGCAGGCCATTTTAATTCAGAATCAAATGTAGAAGGTCATTTTAATTACAATTGACAAAACATTTTAATTACAATTGATTGACAGAATGTTTCGAATCTCTCTTTTTTTCTGTCTCACCCTCCCTTTCTCTGTCCCTTTTCCTCCTGCTCTTAACTTCCTATTCAAATTCAAATGGGCCTTATTGGCATGACAGAGGAGTCTCGGTGTTGTTGCAGCTTCAAGAAAACACAACGACGGCCCTATTTCTCAATGTCCAAACATCTGGATCCTGCACCACTTGTAGCACTGCAGTTCAAAAACCCCTCTGTGTTTACACCGACAGCCAGGGAGATCCCGACTGTTGCGTAGCGCTATTTCTGTACGTTCACACACATGCACACACACACACACACGCTGCGCACCCACAACTCCTCAGCGTTATTATTAGGGGGTATTTTCCCAGCCGTGGAAAAGACGTGGCTCTTCAGTGGTACCTGTCTCCGATGTTAACTATATTTAATTTGACAAATAAACTAAGGCTGATTCATCCAGTAGTGCATTACTAAATCATTATTGTGTTTTGGCCCCGCCCCATATCTATAAGTATGCAGCTGTCAAAAAGAGCAGTGAAACAGCTTAGTAGCTACTGTTTTGCTGTCAGACAGCATAGAACTGTGTGCCTCACTGTAATCCTGAATGATTAAGCTGGGAATTTCCGTTCATCGTACGCAGCGCTGCATTTCTTTTCCGACTGATTTGAATTTAGCAGCAGAGGGGAAAGCTGGAAGCTGAAGGGTGAAAACTAAAAAGCAATGGACATCTTATCCTTTTCCCACCGCTGCAGATATCGAATCAAACACGGGCAAATTCAGGAAATGTCCCCTGCATTCATAATTCCTCAAAAATGACAGGAAAAAGTAGAAGTTGTGCCTTGCTGAGTTGTACCTCTGACAGCAGATAAATCCTGGCAATGCTTATTTGTAGTTTACATTAATTACGCGATTTAATCTAAATGCAATTTTTACAGGGCAGGGCCTTTGATAAAGTACCTGGGGGCATTTCGAGCTGGAGTTTGTATTATGTAAGTGCAAAAGATTACACAGCACCCCAGAACTGCACAGGCAGAGTAACACAGGATGAGAAAGGCTTGAAACACTGGATTTACTTAATATGAAAGATTATCATAAATTCAAAATCTTTACAAAGCATCCGTTTATGATTCATCTAACGTGCATTATCCATCAACAGCCTGGAATAAGCTCACCAAGCCAGCCATGGAAAAGGTTCCCTCTGACTCATCTACCATTTTGCTAGCCTTGCCTGCTCATGTATTAATGTAAAATTGCGCACCCTTATACAGCTAATGAACCATGACATTTTCAGTCAGATAGCAGTTTCGACATTAAGGTAGTTGGCATGCATGGTTAGACGATGTCTGGTTGAATGTGTACATTGAATTTCAGTCTTTAAAAATGTGCATGTCTGTTGCAGTGGTAAGAGCTTGTTAGTACTGCAATGAAATGTGTAGAAATCTCCGGCCCAGTGACCTACGCCACACAACACAGTGAAAATGACATGAGAGCGCCTCCAGACAGGACTCGCCTTTATGTCGTCTCAAGTGTCTCGGAGGCGTGGGGCGAACGTGTCAAACGCTATGACCGGACGTGGTTTCAGTCAGGGCGGCTGGTTACGGTCGCGTTTCTACTCCTCACGATACGAAACTAAAAGCGGCGCTAGACCCGGACCGCGTGAAAAGGCCGGTCCAAAGCCACATTTTAAGGGATAGCGCAGAGGGCCCAGAATGCGTTATGGGCGCGTGGCGTTGCGGGAAATGGGCGCAGTAAAGAACACAAATGCGATGGCACACAGTGCATCTTCCTTTCAGCAGGAGCACTCAAGCCTGACTCCTGCTAACTAAACCAGTGCGGCCATTAATCAAAGATACGGACCCATAGCTACTCTGCTTCCCAGCCTTACATTACTGTGTTCCACTGGTCCTGAGCTCCACCATCAGCACTCAGTTACATTATGCAGAACACTAAAGTATAATACAAACAACTTCCATTCCCCCTCTTACAGACCTACCTCCCTTCTTCCTCTCCCCTCTCTGTCGCTCTCTCTCTCTTTCTCTCTTTCTCTCTCTTGCAGTGACAGCAGTGTGGAGTGTTGTCAGTCGGCTACTGTCGGAAAGGCCCAGATAAGACCCAATCTGGGAACAGCACTCCAGTCAACAGCATGGCATTCCTCTCCTTTTCTAATGAACACAATCTCGAGCTCTCTCCTGCGCCTCTCCCACTTTCGCTCAATTATATTTAATTCATGACAGGTGCTGGCGATATTTCCAAAAGCAGAGGCAAGGCGATCCAACTCCCAGCTTGGTAGCGGCGATGTTGCGGTGTCTGAGTCGGTTGTTGCGTACAGTATGTGTGTGTCTTAATGCATCCTTGTATGATGCCACTGTGTAAGTGCGGGATTGTGTCATGGTTTTTTAGGATGCGTAGTTATAAAAAAAATTTAAAAACATGGAAAAAATGTCACCTCAGAGATATTATCCCGGAATCCACTTTTTAGGATTAAATGCTGACCTTTTTTAATCCAATTTGGGTGTTTGTGTGGGTGTGTGTGCGTTTGTGTGCGAGTATGTGTGTGTGTGTGTGTGTGTGTGTGTGTGTGTGTGTGTCAGGGAAAGAAAGGTCCTGTCATATGAGGAAATGCAAGCCTCTTCCACAACTTAGCATTAATATTCCCCTCCCTCCCTCTCTCCCTCCTCCTCTCTACTTCTATATCCTCTTTTCCATCTCTCGCTTTATTAATATCCCCCTCCGTCTTTCTCAGACTCTCCTTCTTTTTGCTTGCCTTCCCTCTTTCTCCCCCTCTCTCGGGAAGTGACACAGAATTCTTTAAACTGCTGTAAAAATACATTTATTATCATAACCCTGCAACACAGTTTCACATTTGCAGACTGCGCGTGCACACACACGTGCACACACACAGACACACATACAGCCACAAACACACTCACAGTGTGTGCTCACTTGCCCGTGCCACGGCTTATTCACACACACACACACACACACACACACACACACACATAAAAACACACGCGGCACGGGTGCACCCGTGGACAAGCACGGCGCGCTCACGCTAACACTAACAAAAATGCACTGGGTGCAGGAGAGACTGACAGAGAGCTTGAAACGGAGGCAGTAGTACAGAGTACTAGAGTACAGGGTACAGCATGGTCTACACGCTCCCACACACAGCAAAGCAGCTCGGCACGTCACCGGCTGTCTTTGTAGGGACTTCCCATTGACTCCACGCAGGGCGGAAATAGCCATGGAAAAACAGCAGGGAAAAAAAACATCAAACAAACAAAGCATCATTTAGAGAGGACAACTTCCTCTTAAAGTAGGAACACCCTTACACCTCCTCAAGACTCCTTACACGGAGCGAAAGACACGCATTGGCAGGTAGGGAGGACGGGGATGGAGGAAATTGATATTAAGCACACCCACACACACACATCCCACAGGCAGAATTAGGCGGGAGAAGCAGCAGAGCATTGATATTCAGCACACCCACACACAGACTGGTGAGACTCTGGAGCTATGCGCTACCCTCCATATGTTTCTCCAGTGCAACAGCACACCATACTGACCACAAACTCACATACATTATACACAAGCGCGGTGTACTCGCAACGCATTCTTACACACATAGCGGGAAAGTGTTGAGCTTAACTTAATCGCGATAAATATGTAGACCTACTGTCTATGGTGTGGAAAGTATGCTTGTGCTCGTTGTGTGTTGTGATCCACATTGTTAAACTGTAATAGCGCATGCACACCTTTGTTAAATAATCCCCAATGGGCAACGCACGCCCAACGGCGGAGGAGGTTAAGATACGAGGATCAGGAATACACACTTTCGCCAGTTTGAGATGTAAAATGATTCTGAATCATGGATGGAGGGTGAAGCAGATAGGGTGAGAATGGGGGATGAGGAATCAATACACTGCAGACATAAATAGATATGGAGAGGGAGAGAGAGAGGGAGAGATAAAAGACGAGAGCAGATGGAAAGAAGAGCCAGACGCGCTGATTGATGTGCGGATACATTGACAGAAACTCACAGTTCCCACAATGGACACAGGTCAGCCCAGACAACTCAGAGAGGATTACAGACCCATAGAGGAATTATACATTCATGATAGAGATTATATATACATATATATATATATATATAATTCATATTCACAGCACAGAGAGGGAAATGGGATTATTCAATTCAATAATGTAAGCAAGGGAGGATTGAGCAGCAATGAATCCTCTGCTTATTACCATGATCACTGACATGCAAAGAGTCAGATTTCGGTTCAAGTCTGTGGTTAGCTGATAAAAACGCGGTAAAAACAAGGGCAAAATTGATTCTGTTGTTCTACGCTTGTTACAGCAAAGCACCGCAGAGAATCCAAATTTCCCCGTTTTCTTCTCATTTTCTAATTACAGAGATGATTGCTGCTAAAGACGTTCATGATTGATTTTCAAATGGTAACTTTTAGGGATATTCTTGAAGAGAGAATAATGTTTACACCAGCTGGAAGGCACTCAAACACATCGGGCCCTATCTTACACCCGGCGCAAAGCGGCGCTAACGCAAACGCAAGTGTCTTTGCTATCTTACACCCGGCGCTAGGTCCATAATAGCGCCTAACGCTTACGCCGTCAAACTAGCATGTTGACGGCGTAACTCTTGCGCCATCATTAGTGAACTGGGCGTGTTGGTCTTAAGATGAGGAGTGGCCAGGATTCTTTTTGGCGTATTGCTATCTTGAGCCAGCAGAAAGCGCTTGCGCTAGAACCACCACAAACCTGGTCTAAAGTCATGTCGCAGTTGTTTACATGCTATTTTAACGGCGCATATAAGTGCGTCTACATAGGCGTGTGCACAACGCGCATACCCTCCTGTCTGTTACACACAGGGGCGTGCACAGGCATGACTAAAATATCTAGATCATAATGTGAAATATTATTATTGTGTAGGCTATATCAAAAATGCATAATAATAAAAGGTTCCATAGGTCCACATACCTTTCCATCAGCGAAGGGAAACAATGCCACATTACATTGCTCTCAGCCCACTCCATCAACATCCAGGCGATGTGCGATGGTACGGGACAATGGCTATCCATTAAAAAGGAGCTGAAAACACCTATAGCTATCAAGCCTAATGCGCGAATTGTCTTTGCACCTAATGCGTGAATTGTCATTCAATGGAAAACTCGCGCACGGCAATAGACGGACATTTAAGTTCTGAAAATGCGCTTCAGATGTCATTACAATACAGCTCTGTTTATCTGTGAATACAGCCTGTAAGTAAATAGAATGGTTTGTGACTGAAAAAAGTTCAAAACCTTGTCCAGTGAATATTGCATTTATTGTTTTTCAAATAGCCTAGGCTACAGCGGATTCGCTGTGCATAAGTTTTTTTTCGATAGCCTATGGTTAAAAAACGGAGATGTCACCATGTTAACTAAATTGTAACCTTAGCTATTCTTCGTCCTTCAT
Organism: Synaphobranchus kaupii; assembly: GCA_029718625.1. Classification (NCBI taxonomy): domain Eukaryota; kingdom Metazoa; phylum Chordata; class Actinopteri; order Anguilliformes; family Synaphobranchidae; genus Synaphobranchus; species Synaphobranchus kaupii. The sequence goes on along the minus strand of CM056382.1, from coordinate 72,911,011 downwards.
ATTTTTTTAAATTACAGTGACCAGGTTTCCATACTCTCACCGTTTAAAACCCAGCTGATTTCACCCGTTATTCCTTAACTGAACAAAACGATTTTAAAGAGAACTAAGCGTCTAATTAGAAACTAAAACAAATTTGCAGCAAGTTACACAATTAATTCACAATTAATTTTAATGCCATTCTCTGCACGTGAGCTGCATGTTCTGTTTCCCCTGCTGTAAGTCGCACGTTTAACGGTCTTCCTGGGAAAGTGGATTGTTTTAAAGGATTACGCTACGAGTAAAACAGGTTGGTCACATTTCCATAAACAGGACATTATTAAACAAGGGGAAATATGCGTGAACTTATGGGTTGCGAACCTGACAGCTTTATTGTATGGCTATTTAGTGTCATCATTAAGGCAAAACAACGGTATGTATGTTATTAATCAATATTAGCCTACTATGCAGGTAGCCTAATGAACTTTGGATGAAGCTTGAACTTGATGTTTGACACTTTCATTGCATAATCAAACGAAATTCGCTGAACAAGCAGGCTAATTTGGCGTTTTCTAAGGTGAGACTGAAGCCATTGATAGCTTATTCTCAGCTGTTGCAGGTCCTTTTAACGAAATTTAACCGCACATATTTTGTAAAATAACAGCCCTGTCTGGAATTACCGGGAACTCATAGGCTAATGGTTAGTCCGAATAATATTGATCATACTCCATTTAGCCTATTCCTTGATCACACTAAACACGCACGAGCATGTCTGTTTCGCCATCATAAGCAATCCGCCAAGGTGGAAAAGCAGGCTTTTAAAGGGAATGGGATATGACATTTTGATTGGTTTATTGAATGTTACGCCCAAGACACACCTATAATTAATGAAGCGACTAGGTTCAGCCCAGTTGCGCCATGCGCCGTGCTTAGCGCCAAAAAAACACGCCGTTAAAATAGCAAAAGTGGACTTGGACACGCCCTAAATGGACTTAGCGCCATGCGCTTAGACTAAGCGCCAAGATCGCCAAGATAGGGCCCATCATGGTTCATAGGAAGGCTATGTGGAAATGTATGCTTTCATATTTGCATACATGGTGCTCTATGGGTGTGTTATGGAATCCTGACTGTGGCAGTGTCTGCTACAGCCGTTGTGTTGCCCTAGGAGGGACATTTCCTGTACAAGAACTGATGAAATGGACCTACAAATATACTTGAGCTTTCCAGATTGGAAGGTAAGAGAAAAAATAGGGGAGGGGGGCATAAATGTGTAAAAATAAATAAACAAAAATTGTATAAATACGGTCCGTTCAAGATGCAATGGCTCTGTTCATTTGTGAATGTCATTGGTGTGATGAAAAAACTTTGTTTGTGTTCACACCATTCTCTTGTCTCATGCCTCAGTTAATTTTGTATCCTCACAACACACCATTTTATTCAATTTTACCACTTTTAATGTTTAATATAATCAGAGCTGACATTATTAAAACCATAGAAAAAGTAAGTCCTCATAAATGCATCTCGATTTACATCCATGTTCTATAATAATTCAAAATGCCTCTTGCCATATGATGCCACCTGCAATGCTAGCACTGAAGATCCTGTACAAAGCAAGGAAAATGGATGTGACCAAGCATTTCCAATCTCTAGTTCAGTGTAAGATATTATAGATGTATCTATTGTATAGTGTATTTATATCCAACGTACACTCCTGTAGTTCTTTCTCCCCATCTGTGTTCTGTACAACAGGTGGTGTCACTCACTGCGTTCAACATTTGCCTAATTTCCTGGATCCTGACAATGTATGCAACATACTGTAGATAGAATCCCAACATGAACCGATCCTTAAATCGAAATCACAGAGAACTGCAACATAAACCGATCCTTAAATCAAAATCACAGAGAACTGCAACATAAACCGATCCTTAAATCAAAATCACAGAGAACCGCAACATAAACCAATCCTTTAATAAGAATCACAGAGAATCGCAACATAAACGGATCCTTAAATCAAAACCATAATATCCTCCAAAAGGGAGCAAAACACTGAAACAAGAAACTGCTTTCCTGTTGTACTGAAAAACAAAATGTGCCCTGGAGTCCAGCACATGCCATACCCATATGCTACTTACAGAGGTTTCCTCAGCTCAATTAGATATACAACAATTCTGAGGGGAAAACGAAAAGAACTTCACAAAATAAAACTGCATAGAAACATACTGAGGAATTTCCTGCCATCTCTATAAAATGGCTCTAAAGTGTATGACATACAAAGTGAAAGTACAACATAGTAGAAGAATTTGCCTAAGTACTATGCAAATCAACCATTATTCTCTTTTGTGAACGGACAAAAAGAGGTAGAAAGCAGGTATAAATTTGACTCAGTGCTAAAAGTGAGAATGTACAATAGCTCCCCTATTCCCCGGGGTTATAACTTGAGGCTATATGTCTAAAATAAAGATCTATTATGTCTCCAAGGTCGGGCTCTTAAATAAAGGGAAAACCCACGTCGGCGACTTGGTCGCTGTGAGAACATTTGTTTTACAGCAACCACATCGTTTCCCTTGGCCAAAAACGTTGTGCGATACTTATCCACATTTCCATGTGTACATAAGGACAACTCTTTTCAGTTGGCCTGTTTTTCTGCTTTGTATTTGCATTTCAATCTTTGTGTCTGAAATTGGTTCTACCTGTCTGCTGGAAGCCTTGGGTAAAGAGAGGCACAGGAGAATATGCTCTACATTTAAGTTAAGTGCAAATGCAATAACCACGCAATGGGCAGAATAACAAACGCTTTGAGCAAATTGTACAAATCCTTTTTATCCGCTCGCTTTCTCATTAATATGAAGTTGTTTCTTTAACTGGCGAGCAGCTCATAAACAGACATTTGCAGTAGGCTTGAAGCCAGAGGAACCGATTCTTTGTTGCTGTTACACCCACTGAGGAAAAAAGATGTTTTGTTTTTTTTAAACAGTCAAGACCTGTTACTACCTAATTCTCAGGGTTTTAGCGTTTCCACAAAGGAGCAATGAAGGAAAATAAGGGACTCTGACGCTACTTTTCAGAACGATCAAAGTGCATGGAATGGAAAACAGTAGCAGCGAGGCAAAGAATCTTAATTTAACAGTCTTTAACTTCTTTATAAGTATTGTCTCTTTTATTTGTCTGATGACACCCTGATGGAGGCTATTGCGTTGATTTTAAATGACACAATGACTTTTTTTTCTTCCGCTCTACTTCAGTGGAGCAATGCTCAGAAATAGGGGCCATTTAATTTGCACAGCAGGTTTTCCTAGCAAAAAAAAACAACAAAGGAACCAAGAGAGAAAGAAATGTGCTTTTGAGAAATCTCCTGAGCAGCTGACTGACATGACGGAGGTAGAGCCCTGCTAGAGGTTTTAGAACAACAGTATGCTGGATCGGCTGAAAAACTTCCCCAGACTACAGTTTGGCAGCAGGGTGATGCAACTGTTCTAACTGCAACTGATATGTATCGGATTTGAATAAAATGTACGCAACATTAAAAAATGAAAGAATTCTCCTCCGAGTTTCACGTCTGTTTGAGCAGAAGAAATCCGGAGGTTTCCTCCTTTTTTTAGGAGAACAACATGCACTTTTTTAACAACCAGGTTGCAGGCTATAACGAAGCATCTGGTTTCACGTCCATTTTTCAGAAAAATGCGTGTGACGAGGAAAAAACACAGAAAATGGCATCCACTCGGCTCAACAGCACTACCAAAATGTACTTATTTTCGCAAAACAATAGATGCTGATCACAATAGCCAACAAATCTCTTTCCTTGGGCCTGCTTTAACATTATGTTTTGGCAGTTATTTCATCTCTTGAAATCTGCTTTCATTGCAGTGTCTCACTGTACAGGGCTTGAGAAAGTTCCCTTCAAATGGACAGGACATATTTTACCAAGGCACAAGCCTGTTACCTTTAAATAAACAAGTGAGCCATTTAACATTGTCTACATGTTTAATGGTGCATAGCTAAACATAAATAATCTCACAGCATGCACACTGTAAACTCTCACAGTACATACAAAATGCATAAAATGTCCACATGATGCTAAAGTATGATTATTACGACGGTAAACTTGTACCTAGACGATACTGCCATAGTTTAATCCTTTTTGCGTCCCAATATATATTAACTCAGAACAGACCTTATAATGAATGATTTAGGTGACTTGCCACTTTACGCAGGAACTGACCCAATTTTCATTAGAATCACGTCTACATTCATCACCGCATTGGGAAAAACAACCATATGGTAAAATACATTGAATTTTGTTGATAAGAGATCTCATTATGTAAATAAGACAACAACAAAAAATAAGTCCTTTATCAGATGAAGCCATGTTTTTCAGCAGGCCATTATCAATTCTAGCATTCCCCAGATAGCACAATGTTTTTAACACTACAAAAAAAATAACTATGCAAATAAGAGATTTGTCATCCAATATTGCCTGATGCAAGTAATTTTCTGATGAAAATGTTCACAAATTCACTGAGATTGTTTTAAGGTCTTCATTAAAGCGATGGGAATTTGCATTAATGGCGTTTAAGCAGAAGTGTGTGATAGACTTGAATATAATCAGCCACTAGATCTGTTTGTCTTCTTATGCACCAGCATGACAGTCCCTATGCTTTTGTCCATGTGAATAAGCCGTTTTCTAAATCGCCATTGGTCACCGGTCATGAATACTACCGTTCCAGGAACAACAGCTGGAGACCCCAACGCCCCGAAATCCTCCAAGAAATGTAAAGCTTTTAATTTCCACAACTGTTCTCTCCCCTCTCTCATCCCTTAGTTTATTACTCTCTGTGAGCATCTAGACCTGTATCATAATGCGATAGGAAGGTTCTTTACACTAAATTATAATCCCCCCCCCGGTCCACAATCCACACAGCCTCTATGCGACTAATGAGCTGGTTGAATAAAACATTTTTTTTTTCTGCATTGATCAGGGGAGCCATGCTTGTCATTTTGAGGGAAATTTTGTGCAAACGTGATCATTTGTTCTGTTAACAGCAGTGTTGGGTAGTGTGGTGCCAGACCTCTGTATGTATTTATTCAGTCAGGTTTCTTAATTATGCGTCTGATGAGCTCAGAGTCTCTGCTTTAAAAATTGATGGATCAGGCGTGCCAGAACATTTCCCATTCACAGTAATTGAGCGTGCGGACTCCGCCAGGCAGCCAAGCAGCAAAACAATTTTCAAAATGTCTGAATTGCTTGTAAACTTTTCCTAAGGCACAATAGGCCTACGTGCATTTAAATGCCTCTCTTAATTGTCAGGTGGCTCCCGATAAGTGGCGATTTAATGGGCTGATGGCTTTGTTTTGTTTCAGTCAGCCATCAATGAGCAGGAACATCTGAATTAAAGAGACTGTGGATACTGCCCTGAGCAGGATGTGAGAGAGGTGTTTTCTCCTGAATCTGCATACATTTCCGTCGTTCCTCGGTGTGTATCAGGACAATAAACAGTCTCTCTATGTGTCAAATGGTCTCAAACAAATCATGATGCCGCAGACTGATTGCTCTGTGTTCATTTCAGCATTTCAGCCTGTCACCCCGGGGGCTTTTAGTATGTTTACATCTAAACTGCAATACAAAGAATGTGCACTCGCAGTGGAAACCTCACAACGCCTTGTTAAAATATCAGCTACTGTTACTATACCTGGGCTATTTTGATACTTTATGTATCGGGTGCCTAATGAATACCTTTCCTTTTTTTAGCACTGAGTGTGCCTAAACATCAGCGGTCACATAACAATTAACAATGTTAAAGTGTTCTGGGAGTACTCGACAATTAAGGTCATTGCCTTGGCACTGTAATCTAAACATCCAGCCTTTGGAACATCCAACGGTGAGGCAAACCGGAGCAAGGACGGGAACAAACAGAAACAAACTGTGTCCCTCCCCAAACTCGGTCCCTCTCACCCGCACGACCGAAGCGTCGCAAAAACTTTTGACCGCTGCCGTGAAGCCAAACGACACACGAGCACTTTTTTTTTTTCTCCAGGCGCACTTCCACTTCTCGAACTAGGCCAACAGTCTGAGGTACCAGGATGTCTTCAAAGTGCTCTAAAACTGTAAGTGAGGAACAGGCAAATGAAGTCCAGAGAGAGACGTGCTGTTTTAATTAATGACACCATTTGAACAAAGGGAGGCTGGCTGCGTTTCACTAGGCTGTCTCTCATTTCTGAAAGCTACGATTTAACAGGGCTTACTTCAGAATCTGTACATTTTTATGAAAGGACTGGTCAGTCGTTTGACAGCAGTGACTTTAATGAGATGTCTGAAATATATTTTTGCATCTTAAAGCTAAAAATGGAAATCCTTTTTGATCAGCACTTCCTGTTACAGTATCAGAATTTTCTATTTACATAACAATTGTATGTTCAATTTCAGACCGTCGGTTCAGCAGGAAAACACACATTACAGCCACATGCATTGGCTGAGAACCAAATCTGACATTATTGTTGTTGTTGGAGAAAACTGTATTGAGGCTTTTGGGGAAAATATTTGAATTTGAGTGCAACTAGTACTGGCTTTCGTTGTTGTTTTTTTTTGTTTTTTTTTAAATAAAACTGCCGTTCACATTCTTGATAAAATTCTCGTAATTATAACCTTTGTAATATCACACTATACTCTATCCAGTGTTTAAACAGTAATGTATGTTTAAACAATATCCAACTGCAGAGTTGTGTATGAGCCTGTATCTCATGATAGGATATCATCATGGGCCATCGGATGAGACATATCACAAAAAAACCAAACGACTCCCGCACGCAAATTCTACTCTAGACTGTGATCAGGCAGGGTAATCTTTAGTCAAATCTGCACAGAATTGTCATAAATTGACAAGAACTGATAAACACTCGATTGATGTGAATATATTTTTAAGAAAGCACACCACAATACTCAGGTGCGCGGTGCATTTCCACAGACTTTTGCGTTTTATACCGCGACTTTAATTCAGGCCATTTGATTTATAATGGTGTGTTCAGACTGTGCCGAAAGTGACTAAAGTCTGTTGGTCTCACATGTGCTCCAGTGTATTTGTGTAGGACAACAGAATGTACAGGTTTTAAATTGCAATGTTGTACTCTGCTAAAGGGACAAGAATGAGCGCTCTCTTCCAAATTCTATTGAACAATACACTCGGCTAAAAATGCATGGGTGTAGCGTGGTGTGGTATGTGGTGCGATGTGTCATTTAAACTGAGTCCTATCAGTATTCAAGTCATGGCTTGTGAATTGACTGTGTGGATAGTCTGCATTCTGCAAACTAGGTCGATCCCTGCATTATTTCATAGATTTGAGATTTTATCTATGAAACAGAGAGATTATAAGGACAAGGACAAACACGGACATTAAGGTATACAAACACCCAAAAAAATTGAAATGGTTCTAAACGTACAAACACCAGCTCCTACATCCATTCAGCACTCAATAGCCACACTTACGAGCCCACGGGCCTACACTACAGTCCTATACTGCTGCCATATAACTGTATGTGTGTGTTACTTTTACTGTGTGTGCTTTTTTCGAATGTGCGCATCAATTACATCCACGCGTGTAAAAATGACGGACGTGACTTTAATCAAGGTTCTTGGTTCCTGGAGTAAACTGAGGCACAGGACAGAGATGAACAGATTGGGGTCAGGGAGAGAGAGAGAGAGATGGAGACGTTGAGAAAGGAGAGAGGGATGCGAGACTGAGGGAACGGGAGATAAATGGACAGAGTAAATGGACAGAGAGGGGGAAAAGAGGAGGGAGAAGACAAGCATAGAAAAATAAAGTAATTCACTGAGAGGCTTGGGCTCAGCTTGTGAGATGAGAAATGAAAAAGGGATGGGGACAATAAAGAGGTTGAAATGGAGGTGAAGAGGGAGGGAGGGAGACGAGAATGGAGAGAGAATAGGGCAGGAGGGTGACTAAACACTGACACAACAAACACAGCGGGTCAGAAATTAAAACAGCTCTTACTACAAACTGATAAAAGCCAGTAGAAGTTAACTGATATGATAATAGAGGACACGAGGGGAATAAGGAGAATAGGATGTAGAGAATAAGGACATAGAGGTTGTGGAAGAGAATGATCATAGGTGTTATGAGAAGGGATAAAGAGGGAGGCAGATAAATGGAGAGGGGATGAGAGTGGGTGCTATGAGGAAAGAAGAGTAACAATAGGCATAGTATCAGACAGATTGTATGAGAGAGGAGGAATTTGTGGCCACTGCTCACAATACCAACCTGGCTTCTGTAGGACCATATACACAACACACGGCTAATCTGTAAAAGTTTTCCCTAAAGTATGCACTCTCCACTCCTCTGGACTTGCGTAAGATTTTTTGTGCCATCGGCTTCCGCATTACACCATAAGTTTTTTAAAAAATGGATAAAATTAACTTCATATTGTCTTGCAGATGCCGGATATTTACTGCATCTCGAGAGCCAAACGGAGACATTAATTAAATGGATACAAAAATGATGTAAATAATGTCATTCGTATGATCCTGGGGCCTCATATTCTCGGGCAAGCACATATAAATGTGACATTTCCTATTTTAAGGCACGCGCCCAACAGCAATTTCAACGTGCAAGTGCCGTATATTTTTACCCACAGGAATGTAACGTTGACAGAACTGGTGGAATTAATTATGAATATTCTGACACAAAAACCAACATGAAAGAAAATTCTTCCATAGTGCTTTATGCATCTAATAACTTTGCGATAATTTAAACCTAAATGAATTTAGACGGTTTTCATTCATTTTACCAAAACACTATACCATAGAATAAACGCCTTAAAACTGCTACACATGCAAGCATTGTTGTAAATGCAATAAGCTGTTGTGCAGTTAGTGAATGGGCTGAAAAAGGTGTCCACATAAAAGCATGACACAGCAGCCCGAAGACAAGGAGAACTACAACATTAGCCAGCATATTTAAATGGTAGTGTTGTTTTCCGTCGTCTTTTAAGGAACTTCAATTTCCTTTACTGGCTTCCTCTTCCAAAATAATTTCCCTGAAAAAATAAGTAGCTACGCGAAAGCATGGTAGACTACTATATGGATTTGAGTAGGCTACTCGCACTAAACACGTAGGCGCGTAAACATGCATGCGCAACCACACACAACACACACAGTAGATTTCGAGTTTTCCTATAGGTGTAGAGTGAATGGGATAGATGTAGCGTGGGCTATATGTGCCAGTGCATCCCTTTTTATACAATATTAGCCTTGAGTATAGATATTTAGGCTTGATAAATGCCACCCGTTAAAAGTTCAGCAACAGAGTTTGCAATGAAAGGTAGCCAGCTGCACGTTGTAAAACACGACAACGAGAATGGAGATTTTCTCTCGCTGGTGTGTAGGTGGCTAATGCGTCCCTGCCTATCATGGCGAGTGAATTCATCCAGTGGTGTAATTTGAGTATATCACAATTCAAATAATTAACCACATACTGTGTTGTCAGACAGTACAGTGAATGTAGCAATGCACAGACTTACTGTATATTTGAGCTGTTCCAGTGGACTGCATGTCGGTTGGCATACACCAGGTAGAAGTTCGTACAGGTGAGCGTTATGAGACAGAGAGATAACGCCACGAGAGCCATAATCCTCCGATATCTCTCTTTCCCCCCTTCCCTTGCTCTCTCTCCCTTCTTCGGTCTCTATTCCTCTATCCCACGCAGTTGTGCGTTGAAGACATTCCAGTAAGAAAAAATATATTACAAACACATAGCCATGTAATGTTTGCAGAAACTGTTCTGGTAAAAGTAGGAAATTTTGCTAGCTAAGTGTTGTAAAACTCCAGTTCCATCGCGAAACCCCCCTCCCCCCAGGCCCACCACCTCTCACCCCCCTCCAAAACCCTATTTGAACGCTGCAGAATTTTTTATGCCACACTAGTAGCTGTCCGCCAAAATAATATGCTTCGGTTCCTCGTATGTCCCCAAGTTTCTCCTTAAAAATAAAAGAATTGATATTCAGACGGGGGAATGGTTTGGGGGTAAAAGCCCCCAAATTTAAGAAAAAATGTTTGCTTGCTATATTTGAGTGCGTGAATCTATTACGAGAATCCTTGCAGCGCAAGATAAAACGAGAGTAACAACAGAGGGACAAGGGGCAAGCTTCCTCCGCTTCCTCTCACGTATTCTTCAAATTATTATCATTATGTTCCTGGAATTAAAATAATAATAAATATGCCGATTAATTATCCTCGCGTGGTCATTTCCTTACCACGCGCAGGAAATCCGTCACAACTCAATGTTTGACCATCTAAAACTGTTACAAACATTCCATTCGCGAGTTTTGAAGTCTTTTTCTTCTTCTTTTTCCTTTCCATCCAGCAACCCTCGCATCCACGCACGCACTCACCCCCTCTCGCTCTGTCGTTTCTCTCCCCCTCTTTCTCTCTCCTATTTGGTAGGCAGCGCACATTCAATCGCTGACTCCACCCCCAGCTGGTGACAAAAGCGCGCCTCCTGTAAACTCGCATTCTTCCCAGCGCGCACAAGTCACCCCCACTTGTGTTTGGGGGATAAGCGAGTGGGGTGTCGTTAACCCTTAATATGCCGAGCTCTTTGGAGAAACTCAGATGGCCACATATTTATATAATGCAAATCAGACTTAACACACGCATCCCTCCGTTTATTTCCCTCGCATTCTTTAACCATTGATTGATTTTGTATCCCTCTGAACTCCATCATCAAACCTATTAGTCTACCTTTTGCACCTATCTTGTCCACCACCCCCCCCCCCACCCCCCCCCCCCTTCCTCCTGTCTTTCAGAGTCCAGACACTGTAAGCCAGTCAGTCTTGACTAATACAGTATTATTATCTAAAATCCTCTTAGCCACACAAATTGATGTGCTCCTGTCTCTCTCTCTCTCTCTCTCTCTCTCTCTCTCTCTCTCTCTCTCTCTCTCTCCTCTCTCTCTCTCTCTCTCTCTGTCTCTCTCTCTCTCTCTCTCTCTCTCTCTCTCTGTAAGTCAATGTATCAGTACCTCATCATTGTTCAGTATGTTAGTAGTATGTACATTGCACTTTAGCAGTTTTTTCTCTTTGATTCTGTCTCTAGAGTATGTTATATGATAATGCATAACCATATTATGCAGTAAGCCAATGTTCATGTATAATGTTAATATTGTATTATTACACACACACACACACATAAAGAGATCCCCCATTGTTTTTTTTTCTTTTTGTCAGTGATGGCGTCTCACTTGCGTCCCCTCCAGGCGTGTTGCCGTGGTGATCAAGAAAGGGTGAGAGGGAAATAGAGAGAAAGAGAGATTGTTACGGTTTCTTCTCGTCTGCTGGGAATGAGTTGGTTAAGGGGAAGTCAAAAATGATTTATTAGGAGAGAGAGGGAGGGAGGGAGAGAAAGAGAGAGAGAGAGAGAGGGAGGGAGGGAAGCGTCACTGGGGCGTCCCTGCTCTCTCTTTCTGTTGCTGCAATGTCTTGTTAAGTGTCGGTTTCCTTCTCTCTCTGGCCCTCTGACTTCAACAGTCTCGTAGCTCCCTCTCATACGTTTCCTAATATGTCCCTGTTTTCACCTGTACGCATTATGTCAAACCACCTTCACTCTCATTTTCCAGGTCTATCTTGCACCATCCCGTTGTTATCTCTTTCTCCCATGACATATTTGTCATCTCATTCTGTCTATACCTCACATCTGCTGTTCCCTCCCCGCAAGGGTGGATTGTCATAAAACCACAGAGAGAACTTATTTTACTTGTCTCTGCATAGCTATCTATCTGGAGCAAATATGTGACTGCGATTCGTGCAATTTTAGAATTTAGTTGCTTCAAGTTTTGCAGCGGTTAATTTTCTTTGGAGTATATTTTATAAGGGAAAAATTGGTCATGCTTCACAAATTCTACCCAAAGCTCTGGGATCTGCTTGTTTTCCGGTTTCGCCCCCCTGCAGTTCGCTGAAATGAAATCCAAGATAAAATTCTGTTTCTTAAATAATCTTAATAGAGTTGAGACCTTAGAAGTAGGCAACACATGTCTGGAAGTAATTCAAGGCAGACAATCTACTTTTCTTTACAGCAATATCAGTGTGTTGTCAGTGGTATGAAGGACAAAGCAAATAAAAAATGGGAGCTGACAATAAAACATAAAATCATCGCACACATTTAATTTCCAGGGCCAGGTGTTACAATAAAAATGAAAAATTGTAAATAAACAATTATTTTTACAAGTATGACAAAATACTTTTCAGTGGTTAGTTAAAAAAACTGTTCTAATCAGATAGCAAACAGGTAATTAATCTTCTGGTTTTATTGCTTATGTACTACATTGGGAAGGAATGTTTAAACTGTACAGTAAGCTCAGGGCCAGGGGGTAATGATTACTTCTTTTCTGTGGTGCTAATAACCCAATATTTCTCATCAAAGTTGACTGAGGAAGTAAACAAAATTGAGTCTTGCATGAAAGACTCCCTCGAGAAATGTTGATTAAACCTTGGACTCTGTGCTGGTCCAAATCAGTTTATCAAATGATATATTAAACCACATATTGTTTTTCCTACACAATGGAGTCTCCTTACCTGTTTCATTTATTAAACAGTATTGTACAAAAAAAATGAGTTGAAACTTGTGATCAACTCAAAAGCAAAGCAAATCTGATCTAAGTAAGCCTATACATCTTTCAAATCCAATTGAAATTGTTCATTTGGAAGTTTATTAGCTATTTAGTATGTTCTCATGATATTATTACAAACCACTTTTTGAAAGAGGTTATATTTAAAGAATACAAAGGAACACATTTATTACTCTCATTTTGTAATTACATAAAGAGACCCCAAAAATAATGCGTATCAGCAAATTCAATTGAGAAAAAAAATACTTCAAAGCTAATCAGAAATAGGTTTTCAGTTTACCCATTCATAAAATTTACCCATTCATTAAAATTAATTCATAGTTGCCTGACTGCATTTTTTTAAACTTAGAACTTTACAACTTATTGGTAAATAAAGACAATCAAAATATAATAATACAAAAAATACACATTTTTTGTAATAATAAGAGAGTTTTAATTTAAAATGTTTTGTTGGTCTCTCTCTCTCTCTCTCTCTCTGGGTGTTCACTGTCGTGTTAGTAAACTGTACTGACACTACCCCCTCCCTTTCACTCCCTCGGTTTCTCTTTTCTCTCTCTCCTTCCCTCTCCCTCTCCCTCTCTCCCCCCTCTCTCTCTCTCTCCTTCCCTCTCCCTCTCTCACCCCAATGACTGACATGAATTTTCAATTTCTCTGTTTACCTTCCACTGCTGTGCCTAAACCAACAAAGACAGAGAGAGAGAGAGAGAGAGAGAGAGAGACACAGGGTGTGAAGTGAGATGGAAGGAAGAGAGATGGGGACATACACCAGGGTAAAATTGACAGTTTAAAGAGACCCGCTTTGGCTAAGAATGAGGGGGAGAGAGAGCGATAGAGAGAGAGAATAAGCTAGAAATAAGTGAAAGAGAGATATCTATTCATATAAGGGACCATAAAATATGGTTTTGTGAGACAAAAAAGGAAGAGAGGTAAAGAACGAACAAATGAGGCAAGGATAGAGAGAAAAGAATAAAGGCAAAAAAAGACACATCGGCATACTGGACAGAGAAAAGAGAGCGGACTAAAGAAGAAGAAAGCGGAAGATAGTATGATGGGGGCACACAGCATTAAGAGTGCAATGGGAGGGAGCGAGAGAAAGAGGGCAGATTTATAGAGATGGAGGGAGAGGATGAGGCAGAAAGAGTGATGCTGAGCGAGAGAAAAAGACGGGTGGGGACGGAGAGCAGCAAGCCTAGAATAGCCACGCTCTCAACAGCATGAAATATTGAACGAGGGAGCCTGAAAACAAGAGAGGGAAGAAGAAAATGGAAAGACTGATAAAGATAAATACACAATAGTTATTTGTGTGTGCGCCGCGTAGGAGGGGCGTGAGAAAATGAGAGGGAAACAAAGATGAAGGAAAGGGGTGAGTGTTAGGGTGTGTGGAGTGTGTTCGGGGTGGGGGGAGGGGTGAGTGTTAGGGTGTGGAGCGTGTTTGGGGTGGGGGGAGGGGGTGAGTGTTAGGGTGTGGAGCGTGTTTGGGGTGGGGGGGAGGGGGTGAGTGTTAGGGTGTGGAGTATGTGCAGGGGGAGGGGGTGAGTGTTAGGGTGTGGAGCGTGTTTGGGGTGGGGGGAGGGGGTGAGTGTTAGGGTGTGGAGTATGTGCAGGGGGAGGGGGTGAGTGTTAGGGTGTGGAGTGTGTGCAGGGGGGAGGGGGTGAGTGTTAGTGTGTGGAGTGTGTTTGGGGTGGGGGGAGGGGGTGAGTGTTAGGGTGTGGAGTGTGTTCGGGGTGGGGGGGGTGAGTGTTAAGGTGTGGAGGTGGGGTTGGCACACAGAGAAAGACAGTGTTTGAGTGAGCTCAAATAATTATTGTCTCTGGACAAAAAAAAGTTTTTTTTTTTAACAACGGCTTCCATTCTCACCCCTTTCCCACTGTCTTTTATATGGCTTTCTTTTACTAAAATAAGTTTGTTTTTTTTTACATGAACTTTACTCTGCTATAGTACCTGGAAATTCTTGTGAAGTGTGTCGAAAGTTTCTGTACAGACATAGGTCAGTTGTTGGTAACTATTTTACAGTGGCCCACCTTATTTTCAAGTGTTCGGCACCAGACTTCTTCAATGCAACGGGGTCTGTTTTTGACAACAAAGCAAATGTGGTCAATAATTCACCCAAATCACTAATATCTACAGATCTGGTGCACAAAGGTGTTGGCCATCGATCGGGGAAGTGAGCCTCGCATTCAGTGAATGGACAGTCTTGTTTTTGTTCGTCTCTCACCGTACCTATCTGACGCAGACGCCGGCAACGTCGTCCCAAACGATATTATATTGTTTCCCCAGCCTTGATTTTGGAAGTGATGAAACAACATGCCGGTCGAATTTTGTGTGACTCATCAGGGTTTCTGCCGGGAATGTGCATGACACCAGCTGAGTTATTCATCTCACTGACAAAGCAGTGATCGCTGATCAATTGAGGATTTCTGGTCCGCATCGACTGAAGCCCCATTCACTTACATCGCCCTTTTCACCAGCAGGCTGGTATAAATCAGGGAGACAGAGAGCTAGGCCCGGTTAAGGGGCCCTTGGAATACCCTTACTATAGTAGTTTTGAGAAAGAATAAATATAATAACATAGAATGGGTGCACTTCATCAAATGGAACGTGTCGCACTCTCGACCAACGGGCTCACGGAACACAAATTTGAACCAATCAGGCCAGAGCATTTTTCATGTCAGGTTTCCGTCACCAAACAGTGTTAAGCCCAGAGACCTGAGGCTCCGTCTCGCCACCATCCGCATTATAGATCTTTTTTAAATGTCTTCCATAAGCCTTGGGTCAAAAGTTCACTGTAATAAAGTGGTACGAGTGAAGCATGAGAAGAGAGGCTGTTGTGCTCCAGCAGAGCAGCAGGTTTTTGGAGACGTGGAGGTTCTAGAGCCTTGGGGAAGGACGTAAATGTCACAACAGGCATCAGAGTGATGGAAGCATGGGGCATTAACCTGTTCAGCCACGGCTTAAAAGAGAACAACACCATTAAGTTGTCTCATATTAAAAAAAAATCCCACAGCAAGAGGGGGCAATTCCAAGAGCCGAGACCCCCCACAGCACCACAGCCGGGTTTATAGGTCTCTGTATTGCTGTGGGTTCTATTTCAAATGACAGATAGGCCAAATTAAATAATTAAGAGTTTTTGTCAGAGTTGGAAGACATAGAAACGTCCAGGACTAAGTGTCACACGGCCCTGTGAACATAATGTGCTTTGTAGACTGTGTGACTACCTGGCACTTGCATCTCAGGATTTACTCAGCGACACATTTGTGTGATGGTCTACAGAAACCTGTGGGAAGCAACTGGGACTAACTTATGGCTCTCAGCAAAAATGAATTGAAAAGTCTGGTCAAGACATTATTGATCATAAAAGCCATACAGTTTAATTATTTTTTAAGTATTAAGCTTTTTCACCAGTTTAAAGCTTTCTTTTCACGTTTACGTTGATTCACTAAAGCATGACTGCAATAAGATACTATAAGGGAGTACATGCTACTTTGTACTGCACACACCCAAATGTATGGACTTACCGTACCTTAATGCAAGGACCTTGAAGGTCCTATAGGTTAATTACCACTGCACTTGCTGTAGACTGACACTATGCAAAAACTATACAAATTAACATTAAAGGAATGATCACAGTTCTTATACAGTGAAATATTCAGTGGTAATTCAGTTCTTGTTGAATTGTTTATATGAGCCGAAACAGATAAAAGGTACTCAGTATATAAATGGTATTCAGTGTACTATAAAATCTATTCTATCGGAGTCGATTTTACACTAACCATTTTGCTGTACAGGATTGCTGTTTCTTTACAGAGAAGATTGCTTAAAATGCAATCATTTACTGTCTTCTTTTGCTAGAATTGCTCAAATGCATTAAAAGTGCTTTAAATGGGTAACACCGCTCGCTTTTGTGTATTACCAGAGTTGCCAAGGAGCTAGTAAACAATTATAATATTGTCTAACCCACCGTTGGGGACAGTGCACAATTTAATGGTGACAAATGGAGTGGTGATGATCAAGGCCTGCCTGCTCCTTGTGTTAAAAAAAACACAGTTCTTTGGTAGAGAAAATATGTAGTTTCTACCTGAACTTTTTTTTACCTAAACTTACAAAAGTCTAATTTTATCACACGAGGAGTTTTCCCAAGACTGCCACACATTCAGCCATTATGGCCGCCAGGTGAGTTTTGACTGGCTGCAATCCGGCTTCTCAAGCCTTTTTGTGTCACCGGATTGTAATTGGGCCACAAAGGAAATGTGTTACTTTTAATGCGTGTGATTGCGGCGCATTCTGCTCCCCTGCGTTTCAGCAGGTGGCCCGCAGTTATGACCCGATTGGTCATTCCATTTAATTGGTGACGCCTGGAGCTGAAAGACCGATGGACAGAACAACATGAAGCGGTGGCCGCTTTCCTCACATTCTTCAGCCAATCAATTTCATTCACTGCCCCGGTGGACGCCGGGCTCCTGCGCTAAGGTTATCTGCTTCTGTGACAGTCACGTTCAACTAGCCCTATCGTTCTGAATGCACAAAGCTCTTTGCGGATGTGTATTTGTGGGAATGTTTCATTTTTTACAAGTCGATTCTTAAATCTTTCATTCAGTGGAGAACCCCTTGGTATTATTTTTGGTAGGTGAGCAACATAACGGCCTATCAGTTGTGAGCAGAAAAAATTATAATTATAACAAGTCGCAGCTCAACAAGAAAGGCACTTGCAAACAAGGAATGCTGATGGTAAACATTTGGTTTCAATTCCAGACTCTCAGTGCTATCCACAAGGTTCAAACGGAGTCTCTCATATCTAAAATCTGTAGTTTCTTGGTAGGAGTTAGTAGGATATGTTGTCAACTCATTCAGCAGACTGAGACATGATCTGCCAATGGCTTTTTAGGCCTCCTCTGAGATGGGTGAATGCTTCAGCTCAAGGGAATGTTCAACACTGTAATATTGTGCTGAGTAGTAGTATGGGGTTTGTTCTAAAGCACCAGATTGGTGGTCAAGGAGGGAACTATGTGCTTACATCAGTATGCCAAATTATGATCGCAGGGAACTAGACGGTGTTCAGTTTAGACGTTGCAGTTATTTCCAAAGGGAGCGGTGTTTGTGGAAATATGAAATTGAGAATTTTGATTAAGCTTGTTCACCTCACAGTGGATGAGCAGAAGCCTTTGGCTTCTAAATCCCCGAACAGGCAGTTAAACAGGTATTTAATTCTAATTTCACTATCAAAAGGCACAACTGAGCAAAGGGCTCACAAAATATTTTCATAAGTGGGCTGCAGGACTGCATGCGGTCTGAAACCCTTTAACTGCTGCCTGAGTGTCTGTCCCTGACCTGTGTTTTACTGTCTGTCCCTGTCTGTCTGTCCCTGACCTGTGTTTTACCAGGCTATGGGCTTTAACTGCTGCCTGTGTGTTTGTCTCTGACCTGTGTTTTACCAGGCTAAGTCCTTTAACTGTTGCCTGTGTGTCTGTCTCTGACCTGTGTTTTACCAGGCGAAGGGCTTTTACTGTGGCCTGAGTGTCTGTCTCTGACCTGTGTTTTACCAGGCTAAGGGCTTTTACTGTTGCCTGTGTGTCTGTCCCTGACCTGTGTTTTTCCAGGCTAAGGGCTTTTACTGTGGCCTGAGTGTCTGTCCCTGACCTGTGTTTTACCAGGCTAAGGGCTTTTACTGTGGCCTGAGTGTCTGTCCCTGACCTGTGTTTTACCAGGCTAAGGGCTTTTACTGTTGCCTGAGTGTCTGTCCCTGACCTGTGTTTTACCAGGCTAAGGGCTTTTACTGTGGCCTGAGTGTCTGTCCCTGACCTGTGTTTTACCAGGCTAAGGGCTTTTACTGTGGCCTGAGTGTCTGTCCCTGACCTGTGTTTTACCAGGCTAAGGGCTTTTACTGCTGCCTGTGTGTCTGTCCCTGACCTGTGTTTTACCAGGCTAAGGGTTTTTGCTGCAGTCTGTCTGTCTGTCTGTCTGTCTGTCCCTATACGCTGCTCTCCCATGGTAAGGGATTGTATATGTTATTCACATCTGCATTGTTTTTAGCATTTGCAGAGTTCCCTGTATTTTAAATGTCCTCATATTGTATATTTTTGCTATATTATCGTGTGCATTTATGTACGCATACATGCTTTAGTTGTAGTATGTGTTAGCATGTGTATCTATCACTGTATTGTTCTTCTTCATCTTTTTCGAAGGAAGTGAAAAGTAGCTGTGCTTTTCAGTATGATTGTTGCTGATTTAATCAATAACTGCTGAATTATACCAATTTTCCAATGCCCAGCCTTTCCAATATTTTCACAGATATTTATTGTTATTATTATTATTTTAAATATGTGGGTATCTGGATATATGGTTTGCCCTAACTGCAGCGTGATTGCAGTTCACTCCCTTTGGGAGAAAAGGCCCGTGACGGTTTCTTGGGAAGCCATCAGAGCTGACATTTCAATGAGGTGATGGAGTCAGAGTGGCACAAACGTGTGAAAGGTCACAGGTAGATATTTATGGATGGACCTTTATTCATCAAAGCCCATTCAACACCTGGAAGGCTACTCTGCCGATGACGTTAAAGAGGTCTACTTGAACCTGAGGTTATGCATCTACTTAACTATTGTTGGCTCCGGCCAGCATGATCAGAAATAGATGACACGGTTTGAAAGATGGGTGTTTATTTTTCTTCATCTGTAGATTTTGAAAGGATCGTTTTCTATAGAGTTTGTTACATTTCATTCCAGGGAGGTAATTTCCTAGATACAAGAGTGTTGCCTGTAACAGCCAGTTCACTAAGCTTGGTGATCCAGACAATTCCTGAGAGATCACTTTGGAAACGGGGGACTTCATTTCATTCTCAGGTGGCTTTGACTTCGATTTTTTTGGGTAAAATTGGAAATAAGCAGGCCCGGAATCTTAAAACAGCACTGGATTTCATCCTTTAAGCGCTGTCCTAATACTTCTGTTAGCGGTTTTGTCAAGTATGTTGTAGAAGTTCTATAATTATTTGATACAGTATCCACAATTCACTGTCACTATCATGTGGGTTTAGCAATATTCTGATGTTAAAATATTAACGATAAACCGTTATTTCCGTAAATATACTGTATATTACTGATTTTTATGTTGGAAAAATAGGTGTGGCCTTTCTTTTCACCAATGAGGAAGGAGGCATTCAGTGAAATGCAGACTGTTGAATTCACTCATGGGGGGGTTAGCGGGGTGGGGTATATATAAAAGCAGGTCTAGTCCAGGTGGGGCTCAGTCAGTCAGTGTGTTATTTTAGGAGGGCAGAGGGAGAGGGAGGGATGGAGGGAGGGGAAGATGAATGGAGTTAATTAAGACGAGCAGGCAGCGGAGACAGTGTGGAATTACACAAACACTAATTAGAGTCTTCGTTAAGGGGCACAAAACCAGAGCATGGCATCCATCATCCCAGCTCCACCTCATCTCTTCCTCTTCCTCCCTCTTTCCCAGTCTCTCTCTCTCTATATATATATATGTGTGTGTGTGTGTGTGTTTTTTTTTCAGCCAACATGTTTGTCTCTGCATTCTCTCCATCTTTGCCATCCCTCATACCTCCTCCTCTCCTTCTCTCCATTTTTTATCCTGCTAAATAATAGCAATATCCTTTCCACTGATGCATTCTTTTCAGGCCATCTCACCTTCTTGGAAATATTCACTTTATCACTTATCTTTCAAGTATCTTTCCTACTGTCATATCTCTTCTACGACCATTAGTTTCTCCTCTGTTCAGGGGACTGGTGGGTGGTGATTTCATTTCTTCTCTTTCTCTCTCTCCTTCTCTCACCCCCTCTCTCTCTCTCTCCCTTTCCCCTTATTAAGACTCCGTGTGTCTGTTCATACAGTGTCAGCATTATTTTTATTGTCTCAACACAACTGTCTCACTCCCCAGATTTCTCTGGCTGTAGCATTCCCGCACTTATCCAATGCATTCCTCTCTGACACCCCTTATGTTCCAATGCAAACGAACCCAGATAGACTTTCATTCTTTTCTATTGTGTCCGGGTCAGCCATTTAAACATGTCAAGAAGTAAACAGAATTATCAAACGCTAACTTGTGTTTGGGGGTTGGGCCACAGATCTCTGCCACACTACACATGTACTGAACACAGGTGTTTTGCTGAAGGCGATGTGGAGAAATGCCATGCAACCAGAAATGATGCAAATAGGATTATTATAAATCCAGAGAAAAACAATGATAATTCTTTCACCATTCTTATTTTGAGGGGAAGGATCTGCTGGCAAACTGAAGGCATAATGGTGGCGTAGTCACTTTTCATTTATCTTCAATCCATCATTTCTTCATACAGTCTCTCTTGTCCCAAGAGATCTTTGTCTGGCAGTAGGCTAACACTTCCATCTCTTAATTTCTGCTTTGCTGAGTATTGTTCTTTCCAACCTTCTCTTCCTTCAAATTGGTCGAATTTACCCCCTGCCAGTATTTGAATGGCAAAGTCTCTTATTATCTTATTTGCCTCAAAGAAAAAAAAAATCACATTTCCCCACCTCTCACCTTTTTAAAATTTTTTCCTGCAGTTCAGGCCTCATTAAATAGCTTTATATTTTTGTGTTTGGGCCTTAATAATAACCCATAATTCCCTTCTTCGCAAGTACTGTTTGTCATCTTGTTTTGAAACAGAACCATATGCCATTCGCTGTATATTAACCTTACAAAACCCAGGCTGAGAATATGCAGCTTTTGCTAAAACTTCTCAGTTTAATAATAACAGTTGTACACAATTTTAACAGTATTCAAACAACATAACACATGCAGTATACAGTACTGGTGGTCATTTGTTTACTGTGGCATTCGTCAATTCCAATTTTAGATTAATAGTAATAGATTGAGAGTAACTAATGATCTGGATGCCCTTATATATCTGAGAGGACAAGGGTCAGACTTTTGAGAGCCCTGCTTTCAGTGGTCTGTGCACCCTCCAATTACAAGGATGAGTCAGTCATCTTGGTTAGTGTTTTATTATGAGATTGGTGAAAATATTGGGAAGCTCTTTGACCTTTCCTCCCTAGCGAATCCCTCCAGGCTGTGATTATGGACTGAACTCTTCAAGTCAAACCACAAATGTTTTGATCGGTTCAAGTCTGGAGACTGAGATGGCCATTGCTGGGGATATACTTGCTGGAGATCTCCACTGGAGACTTTGATCAGAACTGAGTGTTATGGCCAAATGAGACCTGAAACAAGTGCACCTCAAAAGCAACCATGGCATTTAATTAGAAATGTGTTTGTATAAGAATAATCATGGTTATTAGTTACATTGTCTTGTTAATGGATATTGGTGAGCCAATCTGGTCATATTCGTTGTGAACAGAATGTTCAGTTGTTCACGAGCACACGCGTTGCCATTGAAACAATGGGAGGCGGGGGAATAGCACTGGAGTTTTGTGTGGTGCGTTGAAACTGAATTGAGATTTTTTGTGGTCCAACAACAGAGATGGAAAATCTTGCAGATATTAGCTTGTATATCACATTTTTCCTGAGACCAGCCCCAGGCGTGTGGCATCAAGCTGCAAACACCCCCTGTTGGTTGTCATTTGTCACATAAAAAAATCAAGGAGTCAATATGAGTCAATAATATTTTAAGAATACTGTGCATAGTTTAAGCACTGAAATGCCAGATTTGTTAAACTTTTCTAGCTTCCCTAATAAAATAAAACATGAATGACCACCCACTGGAATTACAGAAAGCACAAAAAGGTATACATCTTTCCAAGAATGCCTACTGTTGTATACGGTATATACGTATATATTAATGAATAAAAACCTTTATAATAATATAATCACTGTTGCTATTGTTGCTATAATATTACTCATTTGGTACATATACACACAAATTAAAGATGTCTCTTAAAGACAATAAGAAAATGATCTCCAGTTTTGCTGTCTCTCTTTCTCAACCTTTCCCTCTCTCATGCACACACATAAGTTTGCATTGCTTTCAGAGGACCTCCATTACATTTTGATTTATTACCTGACCTAATTCACCACAAATAATATTCAGTAGAAGTTGTTGTACATCAACGGGAAATAGCATTGTAGCTCTTGGGGGTGGCGGAGCAAGAAACAAAGCAGAACAATTCCCAAGATCACTTGTCGATTGAATCTGTAAATGACAAACATTTGTTTTCATACATTTGTTTTCTTCCTACACCGTGGTGGTTACTGCCATAGATATAGAACTACAGATATGACATATCATGTAATGTAATAGTAATTTGGAATTCTGAAATGTAACAATTTG
Organism: Synaphobranchus kaupii; assembly: GCA_029718625.1. Classification (NCBI taxonomy): domain Eukaryota; kingdom Metazoa; phylum Chordata; class Actinopteri; order Anguilliformes; family Synaphobranchidae; genus Synaphobranchus; species Synaphobranchus kaupii. Next base: position 72,888,151 of record CM056382.1, on the reverse strand, counting down.
GCAGCCATCTTACCTGGATACAGCTATAATAGGAACCTATGGCAAAGTGTCACGTACTTTCTAACCCACTGTGATGTCATAATAGGGTCTCAGAAGCCAGATAGTTGATGATTGGCTCATAGATATAAAACCATGGTTACTGGCCACCATCTTACCTGGGTATGGTCTCAAAAATTGTGCCACTAACTATGACATATGTCACATCTATGGTTCTATATCTATGGTTACCGCATGGTACAATATCTGTAGCATTTGTGTTGTCTCCAATTCAAATCAAAGGCACACGATGAATCCCTGTAAACGTCTATGGATTAGTGTAGGGTGATTTTCAAAAGAACTCAGTCGAGGCACGCTGTTGGTAAGGCACACTTCATAGCTCGCTCTATTAGTTCGCCTGCTGTGAAAGATTTCCTTCGACACTGTAGCAATCCAAAGCTGACAGCTCACAAAGAGGCGCTGCAATTTGCGCAGGTGAAACCCGGAAAGAATGCCCAGGTTAATGAGACTGAACCTCCCGTTCAGACAAGGCTCGCGCTCTAGAGCGCTCCACCAGCGCCATTTAAACGGACAAGCTATCTTGTTTGTGAGAAGTGAGCGCCAGTGATTTGGAGGAGAGAAAGCTCTGGGAAAACTACCGCTTGATCAAGCCAATGGCAGATGATGCATGCGGGCTCAGTTAGCGCTGTTGCTGGTGTGGAAATTGGCAAGCAGCGACCTTTAAAAAAGAGACAGATACTTTGAAGAATACACCCTTGCTTAGTATATATGAGGCCTTCATCTGAAGCCCAAGGCTAAAGCACTGCCTCTCCACCCATTCATGAGGAGTCTTTTTTTTTTTCTCGGATACTCCTCTAACCATTTGCCCTAACACATTCAACACATTGAAATCCACACTAAATTGATAGCAATTTAGATGCTGGAAGTTACTGAACAAAAAAGAGAAAGGGAGAGAGAGAGACACGGAGGGGGGAGAGGGTAAGAGTGTTAGCCTTTATCACTCCATCTCTCTTTCACGCTTTCCGATTCTCCCCATTTTCCCTCAACGACTGTTCATTTCCCACTAGGATGGAGGGAGAGAAAACAAAATACACACACTGCATTACACATTAATAATGCACAGGCACACATTTTACACACAACATTCATAAACACACACACACATATACTATAACAGCATGCTTTCCACACTGCACCAATGTCTGTGTGATTAGAGAAACGGTTTGGGTGTATTCCATGTTATTCTGATGTGCTGTGCGTAGTATGTGTGGTGTGTGGGCATGTGTGTATTTGTTGTTTAGGTGTTTTGTGTGTGTATGTGTGCTAAATATGTGTGTAGGCAGGTCTGTGATCTTGTATTAATAATATGTATTGGTGTGTGTGTGTGTGTGTGTGTGTGTGTGTGTGTGCGTGCGTGTATGTGAGTGTGTGTGTGTGTGTGTGTGTGCATGCACATTTGCTCACATGTACATGCACCTTGATTGATGTCTTTCTCTCAGCGTCTGGCAGTAAAAGACAAATGAGAGAGGGGAAGGAAGAGAAAGTGGGAGAAAGAGATTAGCAGAGACAGCCACTTAGGTGAGGACTAAAGCATTTAAGCATTTAACCTGAACCGCTTTCTCTCTGTCTCCCTCTCCCTCTCTGCCATTTTCTGTGCCCGTCCACGATTGTCTCGTCTCTTATATTGTATCTCTCCTTTACACATGCTACCTTTCAAAAAATTCAGTGTCTGTCTGTCTACCTCTCTCACTGGCTGTTGTGAGGGTGTGTCTCATTATGTATGTTTTGCCCTCATTTGAGGCACTGCTGCATATTTCGGGCAAATCATCAAAGACTATATGTGAATGTAAAAGTCTGCCAAAATTGCGACTGTCTTCCTCCGCTCTCCTCTCCAGCCTTGGTGGACCGCCCCACACCTGCAGATCAGTGGCTTCCATCACTCCACGCCTCAGCGCGTGCGCACGGACCGTTGCATCTGTACATTGTGAGTGTAAATCTATAGAGCAGACAATGCTGAGGGAGGCAGGGGATTAGGCCTCCGCATGCTACATCCTTCTGAGAGAGAGAGAGAGAGAGAGAGAGAGAGAGAGTACAGAGGTTTACAGCTTCTGTTCTCCAATTTACGGGAGTGCTGACTCAAAAATGTACCATGTCGAGGTACGGCAACACACTTGTCATGCCACAGACGCACATGGGACTATGAGGATGCATGGGGGAAAAAAGGAGAGAGCATGTGTGTTTGTGTGTGTGAGAGAGAGAGAGAGAGAGAGAGAGAGAGGGAGAGGAGGAGGTGAAAGTAGCTGTTAAGAGGCATGTTCTTATAACTGAGGAGTCCTCTCGCCCACATTCATCTTCTTCTTTTTTGTTTCTCTCTACTCCCCTTCCGCTATCCCTCTTCCCCACACCTTCTGTTCTCCATATCTCCCTCCCTCTCTTATCCCAAACTCCCTCCCCCTTTCCCCAATAGAACGCACTTTGATTTATTGCTTCTTGTTGGAAAGGTTGGCGTTTTAATAACTCAAGTCCTGCTCCTCAGAACAAGAAGGGAAGAGCGAAGGACCATAAAAAAAAATGTCCGTAAGCACAAAATAAGCACGTGTGGAGAGGTATGTTCTCATCCCTGTCTCTTTCTCCTTCAGAGCCCTGCCATCAACAGAACATATTTATTCTAGTATGTTCCACAGCAAGGCCTTTGAAATTGCCAAGACCCCTGTGATCCAGGTTTTAAGTTCTTTTAACGTTCTTTTCTATGTGGCAGACGACCTCGGAGCCTTAAAACCCAGATGAGACGGTTCTGGACGTTTTTATCCAGATGCTGTGCACCTTTTAAATATGTCACTGCACTTTACTCTCAAGGAAGATTTACAACCCCATGTTGTTCTATGCATGTACTGTGTGTGCATCTTTATATGTTTTCTTATTACTTATTTTTTAAGTGATAGCTTGTGACAAAGAATTCCAAGGTATTATTTATAAATGGGCAACAAACCACGGAACAACATACCAAAACAAGTTGAACTATTGGCATTTCCCCCTTTTACTTTCCTTTTCTGTTTGGCTCTTGAAGTGATACGGGGGCATTTCTTCTATTTCTTGGTAGCACATCTGAAAGTAGCAGGGCTATTAAAAGTAAAGGGTACCACCTCTTGAAAGAGAAGGCAATGGGAAAAAAGAAACATGAAAGGCAAAGAGACAGTTAGAAAACCAAGGTGGAAAAAAACAGCTATCTGAACTGTGAAGGCTATAGGAGACAAGGTGCAAAAAAAGGTTGAGATGGTGGGGGGGGGGGGGGGGGGGGGGTTAAACGAAAGACAGACATAGAGAGATTTTCCTACACTAAATGAAACCTTTATTTAGACTATAATTATTCACGCCGGTCATTAGAGAAAGATATCACTTTTCCTCATTTACTGAAAAGAGAGCAAAGGAGTGGGGGAGGAGAAGAAAAGGTAATCATTAGAAAGATATCACTTTTCTCCATGTCGTTAATGAGGACCAAAGAGAGATGTGGGGAAGGAGAATAGACAGATATATGGACTTTTAGGCAGTCACAGGCTGATAGAGAAAAAGAAAAATGAACAGACAAATATTATTGGGCACCTCAGCAGTACCTAAGTAAGCTTACTGGTAGCCATGATTTTACCTCAGACTACCTTTCTGTTGGAATGAGTGGGTCAGTCAGAATGTATGATGTTTAGCAGTCTATTACAGTTTCAACACAATGTCAACTTTATTTACATATTTGCAACCAATTAATAAAATAAGCAGAGAAAAGCTTAATAAAAGAACATAAACAAGGATTAACAGAAAGCATGGCACATTTTAATTTTAATAAAATTTTACAGATCTAGTGTGGGGAGCAAATGGGGGAAACTCTATACTGCTATCTCATGCCATGGTAATGACTTCTTTTAAAAAATTGTTGATGGAAAGAAATCATTGACAAAAATATCTGCATTTTCATCACCATCTCATAATCTTCTTGCTGGTGCAGCAGTGTTTGATGTCCCTCCAGGGAACAATTACTTACCTTTTAGTTCCCAGCCATTATAACCTCTACCTCCTGTCCAATCCCCACCCCCAACGTCTCTCTCTCTCTCTCTCTCTCACTCTATCACTTGTCACTTAAAGTCTGCTTTTCCCCTTAAATCAATAAACTTGGATATATTTTGTTTCTTTTCCAGGAAAAAAATAATAATGGTGAAAGAATAAACTTGGATATATTTTGTTTCTTTTCCAGGAAAAAAATAATAATGGTGAAAGAGAGGGCAGAACATGGTCAGAGTGAGGGGGTCAGTGGGGGTGGGGCTTCGTTGAAAGGCTGTTAGCAGAGAATTTGGGTAGAACAGAAGAAAGGGTAGAAACACTCTGAGAAGTGGACTGGTACAGTATACATGATGTCATCGCTGTCATGGTGCTATATTACATTGTCCCCCTATTGTGTTGTTTGAACAGCCCTGGCAACAGTGGAGCCTTCCTGTCATGTCAATAAAGCCTGTCTGAATTTGAATTTGAGAGGGAGAGACACATGGAGACACAGAAAGGCAACAGAAGGAGATATGAATATTTACAGCAGCCCTCATGTTGACTCTGTTGTTCCGAGCAGCAGAACAATCAGGGAACACTAATCGTCAAAGTGTGCAGAGAGAGGAGAGAGGGAGAGAGGGAGGAGGGATGAGGCTGAGAAGGATATGGAAAGGGGAAAACTTTGGATGAGATATGATAAAGCACGAAGACGGTGACAGAAAACGCGACCACCAGATTATGGACGATGGACAGGGACAGTGTGATTTGAGGGTTACAGTGAAAGATCTAGATATAAATCATCAATGCAATGAAGATGCATTGTCTGTCCTTACTGTAAATTAAGGTGCAATTGTTTGCAAGCAGTGCATTATCATGTCATATTTCCATTGTTAAAATACAATGGAGCCTTTTATCTTTATCTATGTTAGGAACCCACAAGAATGCTCTTATATTATAATGATACGAGGAGCAAACATTTATTATAATAAGAAAACAATGCCTTCCTCCTCCTCTCATTTAGTACAAAGCACAAAACTAGACAACAACAAACAGAGAATTTGACTATTTAATTATGTAAACATTGCAATTTAATTCAACCTAAAATATGTGAGGATTTTAGCTTAAATCGGGCATGGAGAGAGAGAGAGAGAGAGAGAGAAACAGAAAGAGAGAAAGAGAGAGTGTGTTTTTCAGATGGAGGGCACAGAGAGGCACTAAACTGAAGAAAAAACAGGAGTGAGAGAGGGCAGTGGGAGAGAGGTATAACAAAAGGCAAACGCATTTCACAAACATGTCTCTATAGTAACCAATGGGTAATTTGCTTGGTGGGAGAGGGAGAGAAATTTGGAGCAAAACAGAGAAGCGTTTACAATCGCTGCTTGACTCCAGAACTGTAATTATGGGGCAGAGAGGGAGGGAGGTACTTACACGTATAAACACACTGAATCTGTAAAAAGGGGAAGGGATGGGGTCCGGTTTCTGTGTGTGGAGTTAATAACGCTTCATGTGTAGACATAACAGGTCAAATTATTGCGCATGTTTGTTCATTTTATTCATTTTAAGTGCATAGTCGGCACCCTTTGCATGCGCCATTAATGTACTGTGAGCCTCAGCTAAAGGAGGACGTGCCAACTTGTCAGGCCTGTGAAGTGAATTTGAATTTGAATTTGAAGCGTTTCAATTCAAAAGTGAGACAGAGACAGACTGTGTGTGAAACACAGATGCAGATGGTGATGAGGACGGGAATGAGAAAATGGCAGACGGACAGACAAAGAGTGAATAGCACAGGAATGAAGAGTTAATCAGCAACAAATATGAGGAGAAAGAGAGAGAATGAGAGGAAATGTGAGTGAGAAAAGAGTGACAGAAAAAGGAAAATAGAACGAAGGGAATGAAAATAAGTAGGAGGGTGGGAGAGATGAAGGGGGAAGGAAAGGGGGAGAGAGGAAAGAAAGAGGGAGAGAGGAAAGAGGGAGAAAGCATAAAAGTGAGAGAGCAACAGAGCGAACGTGAGTGCATGTACGTATATGGGGTAGTTGATTATAATGCAGTGAGTGGCTTGGTGTCGGCCTGTGTCTGTAGAGATAACAGGATTAGCGTTCCCCTGACATATACTGTACAACAGGGACAGAAGGAGAGGGAGAGCATGGCAGAAATGGGGAGAGAGGGGAACGTAAGTGACACTGATAGGGTTGAGGGATTTGTGAAGAGAGAGGTGGAAGAGGGAGGGGGGTAATATCTTGGGTTTTGGATTCACTTAAATCATGTTGTAGTTTACCAGAGGTCTTTGTCTGTCTGTCTGTCTGTCTGTCTGTCTGAACAGGCCTGTGTGTCAGGTCTGGCCCCCTAACACTCAGCACAATTGTACTAATAGTGACATGACTAACAGAATGGAATTCTTTTTTTTTTTTAATTACAAAAAAATAGGGGCATCCTAAGTGGCTAAGTCAGTAAACACACTCACAGCATGGGCAGTTTGGACCCTATTGTTCCATGTTTAGGGCTCAACTATGTCATTTGTTGACTATGACCAGGAATCATTGCTCTCATCCCACCAGGAGTGGGTTGAGTTCAAGTCAGCCAAGTTTCCTTGCATAACGGCTGCATTAGATCCTCTGAACCACACCAGGCACAAGACAAGCAGTCTACCAGTTGTTGCCATTGAGAGATACTCTTCCAATCAGCGCAAGCTCTCCTGTAGTACTGTCCGGTTTGCAGGGTGTAAAATAGTATACTGGCCCACGAGCGAGAGAAATGAAAGGAGTGCATGTACTTTGGCTGCAGTAGGCATAGTGATAACCCAGAAAGAAGAGGAAAAAAAAGGTTTCACATTTTTTAAAATTATTTAAAAAAAAAAAAAAATGGAAAACAAAAAATTAATTTAATGTGAGGTAAGTACAAAAGGTGTCGCATTTCTACACTCAGACAATATCAATTCTCAGATAGTTGTGACTCATTACAGTCCTTTGTTTCCAACTCTGTGAGATGCACATTTTGACAGGAAGCCCCTGGCTTTTGAGAACTGTGGTTATCTGTAACTCCATTCCACTAAACTGTATTCATTGTATATGAATCCATAGAAGGGCTCTTTTGGTTACTGTGCTGCTGTCATTGTATTAACCCACTGAATGGCGTTACGTTACTATGCTGTAGTTCAGCTGCACAGTTTTGTTTCACATTTAATAATGAGAACCACGAGAGGACTGGCATTTTGACTGGTAAAGTGATTATATCCTGTGCCGTTGGAGACGCATCCTCTGCGGACGGTTTCATTGAATTGCCGAAGCTCTGGTGGGACAAATTAAAGTCAGCAAAAAAATCAGAGAGAAAAATCACGTAAAAATTATTCACACGTGGCAGAGAAGAGGACTAATGGGGTGGGTTGTCAGGGAGCGGTGCAGTTAGCCTGTGGAAAGGACCCAATACAACGCATTTCCAGGGATACTAGTGTGTCAACGTTCAAAGAGTGGCCTTCTTACTTTCTGTACATCACACTTCTTTAATCTCCCTCTCACTCAGTCACACAGACACACACATACATGCAGATAATAACACAGGACCCCCCTACTGCTCTCGCCCATGGTGGCAACAGTGATTCTTGCCACTACAATGTCCCCTGAGACCCCCGTCTGCAACAAGACAAATTAATTCACACACACACACACACACACACACACACACACACACACACTACATAGGAAAGGTAATTAGTTGGAAAGCTCTGGCAATAGAGAGCCATCTGAATGGGACGCAACGTAAAGGGGGAAATTTATAAGGAAAATATAGCAAAACTAAAAGGATATAAGGTCGAGTCTAAAGCTTTCACCACTTTAGCAATGGGCCATTGATGTGAGATAAATACAAATGATGACATTTAGAAACAATGTAATTCAAGCTTTAAACTGTAGGACTGCAAATAGGCAGTGGGAGAAACCCTTTGCATGCAAATAAGTATTTAATGTTAATTTTTGTGGATAGGTGTTTTAAGTTTTTTATTTTTTTTTTCCCCCCTGGCTAGGCGAAATGATACAATTAAGTGTGACAGCCGGAACGGCGGTGTATAGTCTGCACGTGGATAAGTGAGTAAAAAGCACAATATTGAATAATGACAGCGAGACGCACTTGGATTTTGTTTTCCTCGACAGTGGCTAAATTCTTATGGGAGAGTATGTGGAAATGGAAGAGTCTAGTATTTAATTATTTGTTTTGCCTTTGACAGTATGCCCAGTAACATCTACTTCTTCATAGAAATAATCTCTTGGCTTGAGAATTGCCGTAGGCTGCCCATGAGAAGGCTTCAGAGCAAGGCCTTACCGTAAATACATGAAGGCAGAAAAAATGTTTTAAATGTCGCCGCTTCACATTCCATCTGATCACCTTGCAGGGAACGCCGACCATAAATTTAAACCTGTGGGTTAGTGAAACAGACATATTATCCTAATTATGAACAATGTAAGGAATAGTCTACGCAGCAGTCATTCGTTTACTGCGTGTAGGTAGGCTACATATGTCGCCAGAGAAAATGCATTGAAGGGTTTACAGTTCGAAAACATTTCTATGTTCGACGTATATAATGAAAGCAAAATAATTACAAAAAGCATGTAAAAGTTGTGGACGCCGGGTGTTCTATCATGCGTAACAGCACTTCCGTTTTTGAACGTATTTTACACACCTTTGAAAAATAAACAATGTTAGTACCGCCCATCTTAGTCTGATTGGTTTAAAGTTCGCTGGCCCCTCCCTCGCCTTTTCCTCCTCTTCTAAAGCTTTCCCTCAAGTCCAAACCTACAAAGTTACTCGGTCCACATTTCACTGTCTATTTGCATGGATCGGCGCGAATAGAGGCTATTGTAGCCTAGGACCTATATTATATTGTGAATCTACATATTTATCTTAGCGTTTAACTAGTAGCCTACCTCAAATGGATTGATTTTTGCAACCGACAAAAATATGAAATGAGAGGGTGTACGATATACTTCTATTCAACTTAGAAAATTAATCATCAGTTGTTCTCAAAATAGTTTTTTCGTTTTACGGAAATTCGCTACATTAGGACTTTAACAAAAGGTAGGGAAATAAGAGGTTCTGAATGATCCAGGCAACATACACACATCACTGGAACTTTCCTTGGATTTATTTGGATTTTTACGCATTTTCCTTGTCACGCACTTTGCAGCCTTGTTTAGCACACGCATTCCACATTGAATCTACTGATGGAAAGAGATGGGTGTGAATGAATTAACTTTTGATCTGGATTGGATGGACTAGCCTTATTTTTTAATACTTTTTTTCCAAGTCGGTCTGCCGTGTAGCCTACTTTACCTGTCTCTAAACTCACCCAACCCCCCATTTCGACCGAACGCCCACTGTAGACTGCTCCTCATAACCGAGCTACAAACGACAGCGTACGGCAGGAGTCATGGGTTTGTGTTGGTGTCCTGGAACTTCCCGGGCTTGGAGGACGACGGTTTTAATGCTCCATGTAGTCTCCACAGCACTGGCGATGAGACACAGTGTCTATTGGAACAGTACCAATACAAGGTAAGCACAGGCCCGATCCTTTTAAAACCTATGCGGGAGTAGTCTACCAATAGGGATACATTTCACTGGACATGTATGACTCGACCTTGCACGTTCTGCCTTATTGACAGCGTAGCCTACAACTGTTTAGCCTATTTGTTGCACACTTCCAAGTTATTTGCGCTGGTGCAGGGGAAGCGTCCTCAAGTGTTCGCTAGAGTCTCCTTCCCCCCTGAGTGCTGCTGAATAAGTGTGTGTCATTGTAATAGGAGAAAGCACCGTTTCTACTGGTCAAACCCTAATTATATCTTTGCTTCTTGTTCAGTTCAGTATCACAGTAACCATTCATGTCTTGGCCTGACACCGGTTAACTTCAAATGTCATTCAAGGTGACTAACAGGAGCCTACCTGCCGCAGTAGGATTTCACAAGTAGAGTCTAAAGTCATCATTCCCAAGCGCAGTTGATGTCGGTGTGGGCTTTACCAAAAAAAAAAAAAAGGCTAGAGTGTTCCACATCAGACGTTCACCTTGTGGGTAGTATCTTACCACTTTTATAGACATAGTCCTAAAGGCATTGTTTACCGGGTTCTTCGGTCCTGGTTCCCTTAGGCTCAGAGGCTGCTGCCTTTCATTCTACTTGCGCCTTTCTGATCAGTCCCTCGGTTACCTTACTGGGCTAAATCAAGGCTTTTTTAAAAAAGGCTGCAGAAAGGGACACTGTAAATCCATCTGGGCTGCAGCCATGCTGGGTCCAGATTTGAGGAACATTTTCCCCCCTTGCTTGGTAACAGGTCATTCTGGCCCCCTGGCTGCAGTAGTTCTTTAATATCATGCAATGTAGGCGATTTTGTCTTTCAATTCAAAAAAGGGGCTTCAATCAATAGTAATTGACATTTGAGATTGTGTGGAAAGCAGGAGTTATTCCGGTACTCTGTGGACCGGAATCCACTGCCATGCAGCACAGCATTGCTTGTTACACTGTGGGGAAGCTGAGCGGAGCAAGCCATTGCACATGGGTGTGTCCTTTCCCCTTATTGTAATTGTAGTAGTTTTTCCCCTCAGTATGTGTCTACTCCACTCTTTTGCTCCCCCTCTCCCTGCCATGCACATTTCTCTTCTGTGCTGAAGTTTCTCTACAGTCAGTGTTTGGGGTGAGCCAAGCCTGTTGCTGTCCCCCCCCCCCCCCCTTCTTGAAATATGTGTGCAACCACCTCGACAAGTTGGGACACATTTCTTTTTGGACGACAAATGCCATTTTGTTCAGACAATATGCGCAGTATTCATTTTCCATTGATTAGTCATTCTTTCTTTTACATTTCTTTCTCTCTTTCACTGACCACTCCTTCTGTCCTTCCTCCTATAAAGTCTATCAGTAGTGCTTTATTTCGGTGGGTCTTGTACGAAGGCCTGTTTCCAGTTCCATGCATATTTTTTTATCTTTTTGTTTAAACCTGAACTTAACACTGGAGGAGCTCCAAGAGACCTGAATTTGAGTGTTTAAACACTTATTGCTATTTTTTTTGGGTACTTACATTAATGGCCTTATGTGAAATCACGCAAACACACACACACACACACACACACACACACACACACACATTCCATGCATACAGGAAAGAGCAGCAGAAGCAGAACAGATGTACCCTGGCGTACATACAGTATATTCAAACTGACAGCTAAAACATCTGTAATTTCTTTCCGTCAGAGAAGCTGTGATTGCACCGCTAAATGCATTTCACATTTTGTTGGACTTTCATAATTCGTACAAAGTCTCCCCTAATCTTGCACTTCCCTCCGCAAATAATTAACTTAGAAAACCCGTGAACTGTAATCAAGAAATCCAGCATAAGATAGGCTAATTATGTTGTTGGGTTTTTTTTTTTTTTGCTTTCCTGCAAACAAAGAAATAAAACAATCAGTGCTTCATTTTCTCTCTCTCTCACCATTTACATTTTTTCGTTTTCGCGTTTTATTGTTTTATTTTTCTGTGGAGCGGTGAACCTTGTTTTGTAGTTGTGTTTCTTGCATTGTAGTAGTTACAGTGCTGTGTGATTTCTCAAGCAAACCTCCCTCAGTTTGTTTGCCACATTATTTCTCCATTCTTTGGAAACAATGTGTTTCAGTGGTTTGAGCGTAATCAATGTTTCTCTCTATTGAATGCCATTGTGTCCTGTTGCCGTGGAACAATGATGCAGTCAGGAGAATACGATGAAGATTGCGGCTCATTGAACGTACTCAAGAATGAATGTGAACTGGTTTGCGCGCATTCATTCACGTGACGAGTGAAATTTCTCACCCCAATTGACCAATTAGCCATCATCTCCTCAGTTCACCAGAATGTAATTAGAATTAAAAATACAAAGAAGTCACTTTCTGTGATCACTTCTCAGTGGAATTCACTCTTTAAATTTGA
>CM056382.1:72744382-72870694 GCA_029718625.1 Synaphobranchus kaupii | reverse complement strand
TGAGCAAAATGGCGCTGCCCAAATGTGTGAAGGGAGACAAATTGTGGGCCCAAGAACTCCAAAATATTTTCCACTCTTGTCACCCAGGTTTCCAACTGATCTATAAGTTATGTCACTGGCCCTGACAGAAGTGTGATTTCACACAGAAAGCTTGCGCTTTCATTTCCTCATTGAATCCAGTGCTGAACTAAATCTGTGGACTATATGTCGGTAACACAAAAAACTTATGAACACACTTGTTTAATTGACGATAATGATGGCAGTGTAATCTAATGATACCTGTGATTGTGAAACTTCATGATGACAGTGTTATTTACCGCCCCACAGTCATGGGATCGGTGCCCTGACTGATCAGAGGAATCACTCCTCTCTGCTCCACCAGCTTGTCAAGGATCACATAATATTTTAAACCAGTTAATGACACATCCACCCAGGGAAGAATCAAAAGAGCACATACTGGTGTGTAAACTCTATACATACCAGCAATGATTAAAGATCCTAGATAGTTTCAGATGAGCATGTTGGCTAAATATCTGAGAGTGTGTCATACTGCTTATTACTTGCTTCATTATCTTTTATGAGTCAGACACTCCCAAGACACATCACATGGTTATGTCTAGTTACGAGGCATCTAGGGCGCAAACATAAAATAAAATTGGTCAAGGCTTGGCAGGTAACAAAGCAATATCGGATTACCAAGCCCAAGGCAAGTGCTGAGCATTCAAGGCTATTAGAAGTCAACACTTTAATAAAGTGGCGCAGAAGTGAAAGCAAAATAATAATAAAAAAAAGAGCCAGTTGTAAATCGAGAGCAACAGAAATTCTGCAGTGACAGCTTTGTGTTTCCGACATACATCAATACCGTTTAAAGATATCAATTTCAAACCTACAGCCGAATGACTCGCGCTGCGTTGCAAGAAGCTGCGTAACACGCTATCGGGAATGGACTTTGTTTGTTTGTGAGGGGGGAAGTTACTGAAATACTCTTTAATTAAGTGACTCTTAAGGAAAGAACGGTGGAAGGAACCATTCCGGCTACATGCAGCTTGTCTGCAGCAGAGGGAGAACGGAGTTGGTTTTTCACGGGGGTCTCAGCGGGGGGATTTAACCTGGCAGCCAGCGGTGGCAGCTCAGAGGGGCCTGTGCTGTGGGTCTTGGGGGAGACGAGACACAGAAGGTGGGACCGGGGCTCTGCCTCTGGGGGAGGCAGTAGATCAGAGTCATGGTGCAATGTTTGTGAGAACGTGGAGGCTGGCAGGGATAAATGGAGGAGGAAGAATACTCTGTGGGCAATAGAGTTTGTAGAGGCACTGGAGTCGGCTGATTGTGTGGCCCAGAAGCCGTGAGGGAGATAGGACAGTGAAGCTGCCAGGCACCAGGGCCTTGATCAGCTGTTGTGTGCATGAAATAGGCTATAAAATATGTATAGATTGATGCAGGCCAGGAAGAACATCTGCCAGTGTTGGATTGCCTTTTGTTAATTTGTAGAGGTGTCAAATTTCCCGGAGCTGTCATGGGTCACTCCTAAGTCCATGGCTGTTAGAGAAGGCACAAGATGCTGTATTAAAGGCAGGCATTGAGGTTCTGAAGGGGTTCTGATCTGACCACGGGGAGCTAATGAGCTAAAATGCATGACATGACCTGTATTTGGGGGGGGGGGGGGGGGGGGGGTCTGAAACCTGACTTAAGGTATTAGAGGTTGTCCTACATCCATTCTGTGATGTTGTTCAGCAGTGGGGTAACTGACTTGCGTACAGGTTGCTGGTAATTAGTAGGGCCGCTAGTTTGTTTCCCTTTGTTTTCTGGTATGGAACTTCAGTCCTCCGCCAGCTAGAGGTCGCAATAGCCTTTTTGTCAAGCCACTTCTCAAACAATTATCCCATTTGCACCATCTCAATATTCTGCGTTGATAAATAATTGCCACTAATTAAGCACAGTTAATGATTGACAGCGATTCAGTTTGATTACTTACTACCGTAGACATGCTGCAGCATTTTTAAATGTTGTACAGGTGCATGTTAGGTTTTGTTAGAAGCAGTGTGAAATTTCCACATTAAAATATATTTTTTTAATTATTTAAACATTAAAAATAAAACAAATTCACGATTCAACTAATTAACTAATCATGTTCTTCAAATCAAGACCTTAAGTAGAATCAGGTGTCTTAGTGCTACTCTTTTCAGATAAGATTTGACACCCTTGCTTTATATGGATTTTCTTTTTGGTTTTTCCTTAAGATCAGCAACCGATTCAGACCCAGGTGGCTTGAGATAACGGTAATAAACTGCTTTAACTGATCAACTTCTGTGCTGCTCAAGTGCTGATTAACAACAAAAGCCAGCAGCTTTTTGCAGCTATCCAGGGGGTATACTACGAAGCAAGATTACTTAGTTAGCTGGATAACTGCACTGAGTAAAACCGGGAACAGCTCTTTTTACTTCAGTCCGTGTTCCAGATTTGGGATGGTTCCAGGTTTTACTCAGTGCAGTTATCCAGCTAACTAATTAATCCTGCTCCGTAGCATACCCCCCAGGAGTGAGGACAACTGGCTCACTCCTGACATGCTTTTTGTAGCATTTAAATTCCATCCATGTTCATTTTCCTTCCGGACTCTCCCCGTATTAAATCAACTAATTGTTATTTTAAATGTCTCAATTAGAAAATCAATTGTATGATTAGTGATTTGACTGTGCAGTTGGAGTGCCTATGGGGACCCCTGGAGGATAACCGTTGAAATACAAATTTAAGTCCCTGCAGGTCACATGGCGGAGACAAACTGGTGGCCCTAGTAATGAGGCATAAGCTGAGAGTGGAGTGGCAGAGACGTTAAGGAAGAAATTGGAGATTTTGTTTGGAAGAGGAGACTGCAGAGGGAACACAGTGTTGCAGACAGGTAGTAGGCTGGGTGCTGAGCAGGAGATTAGGGAGGTCAAGAGTCTGGAACAGGAGAGAACGAGGACAGAAGAGTCTGAAAGGAGGTGGGAAGAGAGCCAGCCGTGCTGAAGAATCCACTCAGATCTGCTGTTTCTGGAGGACGCCTCCAAGCTCTCGGCAGACAGGGATGAGGAGGCGGGAGGAGAGGGAAGAATAAGGAAAAGTTGTTTGTATGGGTTGTCGGAGACATAATGTCATTTGGAGTCTTACGGCTTACAGTAGATGTGAGAGAGGAGAACACAGTAGTCATTCATATGAGAAGTGAGATTTTTTTTCTTCTTTTTCTTCTTCTTCTTTTCCCACCCTTTTATTAGAGAGTAGTGTTAGCTCTTGACGGGAGGTGAACGGAGAGAAGGAAGAGGCGTGGGGAAAGAGAGGAATAAAGCGGAGTGAGTGAACAGAGAACCCCCATGAGGGTCGAGACTGTACCATTAGCAAAGAGGAAAAGGAATCAGCGCAGCAGAAGTCTCAGACAGGTTAATAATGTAAGGCTTGACAAGAGGCTGTGATTACTGTACAGAGGTCCCGTACACAAACGCAGGTACCCGGGAAACAGAAAATGTTTTAACCATGATTTTCTTTTCTCTCTCTCCCGTTTTGGGATGTCCTGTTGTATTCATTAGCCAGTCTAATTGCAGCAAAGTGCTCTGTCAACTCGGTAGACAAGCGCATTCAGACAAGCACATGACCTTTACAACAAGAACGTACTGCATTCTGCCAGCTGCCTCCTATATTCACGCTGCCCACCAGCTGACCAGCGCAGACATTTTGTGGAAGGAGTACACTTCACTATACGCCCACGGTCACCGCAGGCACGCTGCAGGTGCCCGATTGACTTGAGGAGTCCCTCTTGCACGATGAATCGAGGACAAACTCGCTGATGTAAACCCTCCCTCGCCGCGCGACACTACAGGCAATTATACACCACCCTTCAGAGCTGTCGGCCATTTCGCCACAGGACTGTGGGGTTCAGTGTAAATCCAGTGTATTAGCAGGATGAATCACCCAGCAGCCCCTCGGGGTATTCAACTGAAGGGCGGAACAGAAAGACTCCCTTAGTCATTGCGTCTCGTGTCTTTGTGGATGGGGCAGGTGTTGAGGTGGCTGCTAATTTCTCCCAAGCAATGTAAGCTCCTTGTGTGTTGACGGATTAATCTGACATCTGAACTAAACGGTAACCTGACGGCTCATACTATATTCCAGGAGTATTTGGTCCAGGCAGATTGGGACCAGATTGAGGACCTTCATTGCCAGCAATTAGAAGCAGGATATTTACCTTATAGTTTAGCCACGGCACTGCGGGTACCATTATTGAGTAGCGAAATGGCAACAACATATACGTGAATGGAGAAATATATAATCTAATTTTCTGTATTTAAATTTCTATCTGTTCTTCATAACTCCATTTATGTGTTCCTTGTTAACTATACTGTTTCTTTTGGCAAATGTCTTGATATACAGTATACAGTATGTATATACTGTATATATATTACATTTCAACAAATTTTAATTTTATTTATATTTGCATATTGTATGCTTAAAGAAATAAACATTGCACCTCAAATTCTGCTGATGTAATGTTCAGCCTTTTTTTTTAGTTCATATAGAACATAGGATAAAAATAACCCAGGTTATTGCAGGATTAAAGGGATAAAGCTATACCTGTGAAACCCTCCTGCTTGGATAAGAGACTCTGGATGTTATGAGGGTTAGAGTTATGTTCATGCTAATGATATTTAATTGAGTAATCAGCTAAATCTGCAGCTCCGTTTTGCTGAACCAAAGAAGCATGGTAAGGGGAACGTTGATCAGATTAAACTCCCCGGTAGAATTCATCATTGGTGCACTGCTACAACTCCAAGAATTTGAGCAGTAGCGCGCAGACTACCACATTCTAGGAGGGCGTGGCATTTTCAGTCTAATCAAGGGCTTCTTGTATTTCGATCTGTAACTGGGCATTTTGATTCCAGGCCGTGGTTATAGCCCTCCAGGGAGGCCGAGGTGACACTGTCTGTGCGGGAGTCGGGTTTGCAGCGCTGGAAAAAAAAAAAAAGAGTAGGACTCCAGGTGGCAGCGAGACAGGAGGCCGACATGGCTGCGCCCGCTTGAATCTGTGGGACGACCTTGCTGGGTTTTGGTGCCGACCGTAATGTCTCCCTGTGGACCACAAGACTGTTCCCAGCTGACACACATTTTGTCAGGTAGTGGCAATAAGCCGCAGTTTATCCGAGTGATTTTGGAATGTGTTGGTCTTCTCTTTCATTCTTGCCCATTCACTGCCCCCCCCCCCCCCCCCCCCCCCGCCCTTCATCTCTCCTTTTTTGCCATCCCGACTCATTCTCGCCCTTCTCTTTTCTTCTGTTATCCACATGCAGCTTCGTCTCTCTCTCTCTCGCTCTCTCTCCCTCTCCTGTCCCTCCTGTCTCTCTCTCTCTGCTAGCTGTACACTTCTGTTAGATTCATAGCAATTGTTGGGTCTTATCCTGAGCTGCAGTGAGAGAACGGCAGAGAGAGAGAGAGAGAGAGTGCAGGGGATTGAGAGTTAATTTGCACAGCAGAGTCTTCTCCCTGTAAAGATTGACCCTGATTTCTGAGCATACAAGACACCTGCAACACCTCACTGCTCACGCTGTAGTACAAATCCACATGCAGTTAACTGTGCACACACACATGCACAAACTCACGCACAAACTCACACACAAACACACACACATATACACATAATGCTCGTGCACAAACACAGACAAGCTCACAAACGCACAGATACACTTATAGTTGTGTTCACACAGAAGATTCCTCATCTATGCACGAAGATGTACACATGAGTTTATTTGTGTGTGCCACCAATGAATATTTATTTTTACATTCTCTCTCGTAAACACACACATTTCATGAGATGGCCAAAATGTTGAATAATTTAGTTTTTAAATATTACCATATTTTGTAGCATTAGACTCATTATAGGTCTGTATGTTTTAACTGTTTTTAATTTTATGATCATTAATATATTTTTTGTACTAGTTGTACAAGCCCAGCATTATGATCTTATGATCATAACAAAAGCATTCACATAACAGAAACAAATCAAGTGACAATACCATAGATATTTAAATATTTATTTAAATTCAGCAGCCAGGACTACGTATTATTTTAGCCATGTATATGACAAATGATAGCTTGTGTATTGTGTACATAATATAGAAGTAAATTTGTAAATAAATTATTCAGAGTGAAATGGACTCTGAATTAGAGGCTGAGAGCATGCAGTTGTATTTCTGTTGGCATAATACCTTTTAGCCGAAGCACCTATGCCATATTTTGTCATTGAAAACAAAAAATGTAAATACAATAAGACTAAATGAACATGTATTCATTATAAAATCATAGGGAGCCAATAATCTTCACTGTTCTTATTGTTGTTTGTGAATAATAATAATAATAATAATAATAATAATAATAATAATAATAATAATGAATAAACGTATTTATTTATTTATTCTGTTGTTCTAAATTGTTCACACTTTTATCTTATTGTTGTTATTATTCATATCTACAAGTAACCACCCAACTGAACGCAAGCGAAGCGGGAGTAAAATGGTGGGAGGGGAGGGGTGGTAATTGGAGGTGTAACCGTCTGCGCGTCCTGGGGCGTCGTCGTAAGCGACTCGCTTTATTAGATTGCCCTGCATCGATCCTTGTTGCCAGAGCGTTGACTAATTTCCAGGCGGGGAGAAGCGGTCGATACACTAGGATTCAATCTAGCCTGAAAACAGAAAAAGTAATTTATTGTAATGATGACGCTGAATATAAAACGGGAATGCACCGCACCCGTGAGGTCAGAAATCGTAACTGCATGAGGAAGGCTTTCGGATGGTTGGAGTCAGTCATTCAAACGCCCACATAACGTCTTCTCACAAAAGTACATTTATTAAAGAAAACCGACTAAAGGAAATTACAGAGAAAAGACTATGCTACGAGGAAATTCTATTTCCCCTGCTAATACGTTAAAATAGCAAATCAGCCCACTTTATAAACTTTTTTAATTAATTAGTTGCCTTTGTTAATTGCACATAAACAGACGTACAGATTTAGGCTATTGGTTAATAGGCTACAGCATGCCGTTAAATAGCCTAGTCTATCCATGCATTTTACAGTAGGCCGTTATGTGGTGTGCGTGTAGGCTATTGCTGTTTGCTCAGTGGTTCAGTTAATGTATTGAATGAGGATTCAAAACAGTCTGTTATTCGGACGTATAGGTTTGGTAGGCCTATCATATTCATATAACAAGCGTGTAGAAATTATGCGAAAGTGTTTGTCCTTCAACTAAATACCCTTACATACTAAAGTATGTCATTACCTATTTCAATTTTAAATACTGCACTCAAAATAATTAAATTATTGTATTTAATGATATGCAGATACATTGAGTAGGCTAGGCCTATGGCTTTTTATTTTATATATCATATAGGCTACAGCTATAACGGGAATAAAATACGTTCCTTTGGATCGTGTTTAGTCTGTAACCTATGTTCACACCTTCGGTAAACTTTTTCACTTTCCCGAGAAATTTCAATCCTCGTTAATCATTACTTCATACATATTTATATTTTCAAATTAGCAATCAGATGTTATGGCATATTTTATTTGGAGAAATACACCTTTAAGGTTGTGAAATAACAAGCTCGAGGAATTCAGTGTCATGAATGAAACATCCGTAATGTTCGATTTATGGTTGTCGTGCAGATAAACAAACAACACACTGATACTGATAGTCAGTTTACTGGCTACTTTGTATCAAATATTTTATTTCATACATTATGATTCACTGTTTGAGTCACAGTGATTGACAGGAGATACAATAAGACTGCTGAAGCACAGGTTTGATCCACTTCGGGTTTTATCGGCTGCAGATTAGATACAAACGGCACTAAGGGCGAGAAATATAATAAATGTAGGTCATGTTATCCAAGTCCCATGTCTGCAGCCTCATTAAAAATGTGTGCGAGTGAGTCATACCCGGCTCTGAAAGGAGTTCTGTACAAACAGGCCTTCTGGGAACAAAACCTGGAGTGACTCAATGGCAGGCTCGCTACCATTCCACCCTCCAACCCGTTTGCAAACGCATCGTTTGCACACAAACCGGCCTCCAGTTAAATTTTTTCCAAAAAAAATAATAAAAAACGTGATTCACATGTCCCTGATTTTCGGCAAGTACACGCTCCTTCAACAGTTCTCTCCAGCCCCCCCCCCCCTTTTCCTGATTTCAGGCCGCTGTCTCCCCCCTTTTTATGATCTGTCTGTTTAATCAGTCATTTCTCCGATCCCTCTTTGACAAGATCCACCCGTACCCTGCTGTTCTTTGCCCGCGGCAGGATTATGGTGGGGCGGGTTATGCAGTGCAGTGGCGCATCGCTGGTGACATCACTCCCTGGAGTTACGCTCTTCTTCTTCATTCTCCAGGTGATAGGCTGGCTTGTAGCGCGTCACGCCCCTGCCGTCCACCACCTGTAGAGCAGGGTTCCTGATGGTGTTGTCCATGCTTCCCAGAGAGGTGTAACTGCAAGGAGACAGGCAAGGTGAAACCTGAGCGCCACGGCCCTGACTGACAGGCAGAGAAACAAAACGAAGCATGCGCAGAGTGGGGAGAGAAAGAGCTACAGAGAAGAGCGGAGTAACTGAGAGAAAGAAAGAGAAAGAAACGGCCTTTCACACCACGTATAAACGTGTCTTTTGCTTCTCCACACTGCCTGTTGTTTGGGCTCGTTGGATGTGAAAGGAGTTTTAGACCCTTTACCTATCTCATATTACATTACATTCACTCGGGACTCTTTTGTCCAAAGCGACGTACAATAAGTGCATGGCGAAGGTCACTGAAACAACTACAGACAGGTCCGATAACACTGACTCTAGTTCACATAGTAAGCTATGGCTAAGTCAGTAAGACATGATAAACTACAACGCCATAATTAAGACACTATGTTACACGAATCTCTAGCTCTGGTGACGGTTTGCCTGTACCTGTGTTAAATGCACCTTCTGTGAGTCACTTTGGCTAAAAGCGTCTGCCGAACGGCTAAATTCCGAACCGTACGAGGAGCGTCATTCTCACCCTTTGTCATACAGGATGCAGTAGGGCACATACAGGGTCCTCAGGAATGACCAGATGTCGTGATATGTCCAGTCCTTGTAAAGAAAGTGGAGAGGACACAATTAATATGTTTCAAGTGTAAAATATCATCACTATAAAGGCCCAAACAAGAAAGCTCCAGGCAACCCTCTAGCCAAAAATGATGTCTGCATCCCTGATCTGCTCCATTATCCACTCAGAGACTCTTGTGAATGACAACAGTGAAAATTAATGTTGCTGATTATGCGTCGGTACTTTAAATTATGATGGGAATGTAATCACTCTGCTCCTGTGGAGGAGCACCGTCATTTGATTTCAGGTTCAAGATGTTCCATTAATTAATTTTATTCATTTTCTTTTCATCTTAAATTAGCCGTACCAAACTGGAAATGACACCTGGCCGGTTACCGGGTAAATAAATCTCACGTTGCCCATGTCAATGCATGTGGGTTCAAAGGAATGTTTCGAAGTTCTTTCCAGTTTTCGCAGCTACCGTGTGGGTGACTCAACCCGGTAAGGTGTTCTACCAGTGCGCAGATGCAGCGGACGTTCTGGTGCGTGATCCGGAATGTTCCATCGCCGACCGCAGCCGGCAGCCCTGCAGGGCCTCCTCGCCCGGGGAGGGCGGGTTCCGATCAGCACGTTTGCCCCCGTGTCATTGGACACCAGCAACCCGCTCTGGTCGGTCAGTCCCCTGTCGTACTAGTCTGTCTACAGTAGCTGTGTATGTAGTATACTCTTGGCAGCGTGTGTTTCGGAGAACAGAATGCGCCTACCTGCACCCTCCCAAAGGGACAGGGCAGCAATAAAAAAACCCAAAATAGATTTACACACTCCACATTGAGAGAAGAAGGAAAGTTTTTGAAAGGGATAAAAAAAAATTTAAAAAATTGTTTACAAAAACCCTACACCAAGAATGAAGTGGTGTGAAGAAAAGCTAAGTGCCCCTAATCCAGGCCCAGGGCTCCTGTGGGAGAGGCTGGCATACAGGGCGTGTCCTCACCAGCAGCGGGTTCACTCTCATGTACTGGGGCCAGCCCGGGTCTGTGGGGCACAGCGGGGTGAGGGTGTGGGAGTACGGGTCACTGCGCCGGGTACCCATGAGCACCGCCCTCAGCTCCGGCTTCCTGTCCTGCACCTCGCTCAGGGCCTGCCGGATACTGCCCTCCACGGAGAACAGCTCCAAGTCGTACCTGCGGGACGGAGGAGAGCGAGTCAGCCGTGTCCAGGGGCCGGGTTGGGTCGCGCGGCCGGACATTATCCCCAATTTCCGCGGAGTGAAACATCCTGTGTACAAGCAAGCCCCCGGACACAAAGCCAGACAGCGGCATTGCAGGCTCATTACCCCCAATCCATCTATTTTAATGCTGAACACCAAGCAGAAAGCCAATGGGGAGCGCTTTTTTAAGTCCCTGGTAGGCCTCCAAGTTTTTGGAGATCAAAACGTCCAACCATTTGAGGCCATCGCAGATGCACTAATCACAACCGCCAAAGCAGCATACAGCACTCCCCCACATCCACGCTAGGGGAGGGGTAAACAGTGACGCTAGCTGGTTAACTACCGTGCCGCTAAATACTGCCCTCCACAGTATACCTCTCTAAATCAGGCCTATTTATGAAGGAGCCAGGCAGCCGTGCCAAATACTGTCCTCCCCAGGGAGTGAAGGGGAGATGATGCTGCCGAATCCTGCCCTTCACTCAGAAGGGCTCTAAATAATAGCTGCAGACACTGCCGTGAGTTACACCACGGCACGGAGAGAGGACGATAACTCTTCCCTATGACTTGCCTGCTCTTCCCCCCCCAGCTGTTAATCACATCTGTAACACAGGCAGACTCTAAAACATAGCAGAAAACAGGCAGAGTAATCCCCGCACCTGCATTTGCGCAGACTCTGATTAGAGGAACGGTAATCCCTTAAGTCCTTGTTACAGGGAAAGCAATTTACACGCAAAGGAAAACCGCATACACAGATTTGGTGCGACGTGATAGCACGCGTTGGCATAGCCGCGCGATGCGGTTTAGGGAACGCCAATGCGATTTAAGCGACAGAGAATTTGAGTGATATCCAGTCACCGAGTTACAAGTTGTGTTACAAGCAGCATGCAGGGTAATACCGTGTCCAAGATTTTAAAAAATTTAAAAAAACAAAAATGGCTGGCTGGATCTAACTGAAGCTTAGGTTTAGTCATTTTCGACTTCTTTAGAAAAAAAACTGCTGCTACGCCAGTTAGTTTTGTCAGACCTCACGGAAACCGGAGAGACCGATTGGGAGGGCAAAACCCAAAAACGGGGGAGGTCGCTGGCATCTCAAAGTCATTATCATTCAAAAAAACATCTCGCGGCGTGATTGGATGCCGAAAAATTTGGATAAAGGGCTGGTGTCTGTGCGACGAGGTCCGACGCAGCTGAAAGTATGTTTTAAAACAGACTGATACGGCTGTTACAGGAAAGCAGTCCGGGCTGAGGTGATGTAAAATGGTACGTGTGGCATAGGCTTTTGCGCATCTGACCTTCACACGTTCGCCCCACCCATTTAGCCCCTAATTGAACGGACAGCCGGTGCGACGCTGTGCACGCAGCCAATGGTGCGGCTCAGGGGAGCGTTTGACAGGGTGAATAATGGCGGGGACAATGCCCTTGCTTACCAATCATTAGATGGTGAGGTGGGGCTTCAAGTGGCACAAAAAAAACTGCACTTTTCAAAATGAAAAAGAAATTGATGTGAACTCCCAGGAAAAGCTGGCCCTGGCAAGACAGTAAAGATCAGCAGGACAAAGCTAAGGGACAGCGGAAAGCACACAAGTCTTACTCTCGCCTCGACTCACTTCCACTGACTGTCCTTCAGTCGTACTCCCTTCTCAGTCCTGTTTGCATTAACGTCACACACACAGGGCCTGGTTTACTAAGCATTTACAAAACCTTTCAGCACACGTAAAACACAGCCAATGACTGGTGCAAAACAAATACCGCGACCAATCATTGGTCATGTTATTGGTTTTGCGTGTGCTAAAATGTTTTGCAAAAGGTCTTAGTAAAACAAGCCCATACTGTACAAGCAGTGTGTGGGGTGCAGAGACTGCCAGAAAGAAATCAGTGATAATGGAATCAAAACAGTTAAAAAAGAGAGAATACTAATTTTCCCTGCAACATTTACATGTGCATATCCATACAACTTGTGAGCCCTTCTGCATACGAGTTTGTGGACCATGGATCTATACAAATCTACCTTTTGCCAGAACAATTGAATGATTCTGTTCACCCTCTCCCACAAAATCAAGAGTTTCTCTGTGAATTAATCTGCTTTGCACGTTTTTAATCATCATTTTG
This sequence comes from Synaphobranchus kaupii, assembly GCA_029718625.1. Classification (NCBI taxonomy): domain Eukaryota; kingdom Metazoa; phylum Chordata; class Actinopteri; order Anguilliformes; family Synaphobranchidae; genus Synaphobranchus; species Synaphobranchus kaupii. Next base: position 72,858,305 of record CM056382.1, on the reverse strand, counting down.
TATATTTATATGTTACATATCCACACTGAAGGAAGTGGGATATACATGGGATTAGTGTGTTTATGGGCCAGTACACACACCGTGTTGCGGACAAGATTAGCGCGACTGTATCAGTGCGCGCGTGACCTTATCGCCAGAGAGGCAGTGGCAGGGGCAATAAGCTGAAAGGGCAGGAGACAAATGACTCACCTCTTTATGGTGTCCTGCAGGAATCTCTCCATCTCAGGGAAGGGAGAGACGATCCGAATGTAAAGTGCCTTGACGCGGTCCTTACCCTCCGGGTACCTCCTGAGAGTGAGAGAGCCCAGTTTTAACAAGCGGGTTTTATGATGCTCCTCAACGGCTCAAAGTGGCCCAGGCCCTGCAGCTCGTCCTCCCGGCCCTCACGTCCCCGAGTGCAGGATCATCTCTGTCATTAGCGAACCGTGCCTGGGAGTGTGCGGTGGCAGGACGGGGCAGTGTGGGGTTTAAATCAGCCCAGTTACCGCTGCTTTTGTTCCTCCGGTTAAAGTACCTGGGGCTGCGCGACCGGCGAGCGCGTCGCCCGGGGTACGGGAGGGTTTCAGCCCGTTAGGGGTCCGCGTTTAATGCCGTCTAGCGGCGCCTGTGGACTGCATGCTAAAGCCGCGTGTGAAAGGTCTTCGCCCGACTCCGCTCTGTGCGAGCTTAGCTGCAGTCTGTCGTGTGAAAATAAGCAGACTGGCGACACCACGTGTTTCGGAGGAGAACGGCGGTTGTTCACACTCTGTGGTTGCAGACAGTTGGCAATTCCACCTTAGGGTGGGAATTGGACTTGCTCAGCCCCACATTGGGTGCCAAATTCTTTTTTTTATAAATAAATAACCTCAGACTGACAAGGTACTAATTGTTATCAGTGAGAGAGAAATCTCTGGCCCACTCCTGCAGTGTTGTGTGGTCTGTATTGTGTCTGTATTGTTTTCAGCTGTACTTGTTGTTGTCTATTCTGTGTTTGTCGTCTTAACTTTATTATCGCTTAACTTCATTATCTTAAACTTTATTATCTTAAACTGCTTTTAATTGTTTTTAGCTGTACTTGTTGTTGCCTATTCTGTTTGTCATCTCCGGCTACGTGTTGTACATGCACTGACGCTTTTACACAAATGAAGTCCCTAACGGATAAATAAAGTTATTTGAATTTGAATTGAATTAATTGAAACAGCTCTGGCCCAAAGGAGAGTGCACTGAAGGAGTGTTTGTGCATCAGCTGCAGTGATCCTTGCTTGAGGTGTGGGTAACACCACTGTTCCTCAAGAGTCAAAAGTGGCAGTTCCAAATTGAAATGGGAGGGGCAATCTATTAAAAGCTAACTTCAAATCTACCAGTGAATCTGCGCTCATCAAAAAATGATCAGAGAACATGACTAACATGCCAGATGTCCTTTACGTCTTCCACATCTCTCATCAGATTATTGTTGCGTGAGAGTGAGAGATTTTGCTGCTCATTAATAAAAACTTAAGTAAACATCATGAACCACTTCCTACAAGCACAGATGAGCAGGTAATCTTATCGTCCTTCCTGCTTACGGCCCTCTCACCTCTTCAGAGCAGCATAGTACAGGTGCAGCAGGGCTGTGCAGTCTTTTCCCCCATTGAAGCCCACACAGATCTCTCCTGCTGAATAGCGATCCAAGGCCGTCTCAATGGTCTTCAGTGCCAATGCAACTTTTTGTCCTAAAGGGGTGCCTGTGGGAAACAGAGTCCTAAATAGGATATTTAATCTTTACCTTTAATCTTTCAAATTAGCATCCCCACTGACTGGCCCTCTCTTGTGGAGTATGTCCCTACCTCCTCCACTCCTGTTTTTTTCTGTCCATCGCTCCTCTTTCCGAGTGCCCTGTCCCGTCTCTCACCGCTGTTCCCCAGTGCCCTGTCCCGTCGCTCACCGCTGTTCCCCAGTGCCGCTGTTCTCATCGCTGTTCCCCAGTGCCCTGTCCTGGTGTCTCACCGCTGTTCCCAAGTGCCCTGTCCTGTCTCCAAAAGCTGTTCCCCAGTGCGCTGTCCCTTCTCTAATGGCTGTTCCCCAGTGCCCTGTCCCATCTCTCACCGCTGTTCCCCAGTGTCCTGTCCCGTCGCTCACCGCTATTCCCCAGTGCCGTCCCATCTCCAACGGCTGTTCCCCAGTGCCCTGTCCCATCTCTCACCACCGTTCCCCAGTGTCCTGTCCCGTCGCTCACCGCTGTTCCCCAGTGCCGTCCCGTCTCCAACGGCTGTTCCCCAGTGCCCTGTCCCATCTCTCACCAGTGTTCCCCAGTACCCTGTCCCGTCGCTCACCGTTGTTCCCCAGTGCCCTGTCCCATCTCTCACCGCTGTTCCCCAGTGCCCTGTCCCATCTCTCACCGTTATTCCCCAGTGTCCTGTCCCATCTCTGACCACTGTTTCCCAGTGCCCTGTCCCGTCTCTCACCACTGTTTCCCAGTGCCCTGTCCCGTCTCTCACCACTGTTTCCCAGTGCCCTGTCCCATCTTTAACGGCTGTTCCCCAGTGCCCTGTCCCATCGCTCACTGCTGTTCCCCAGTGCCGCTGTTCTCACCGCTGTTCCCAAGTGCCCTGTCCCGTCTCCAACAGCTGTTCCCCAGTGCCCTGTCCCTTCTCTAACGGCTGTTCCCCAGTGCCCTGTCCCATCTCTCACCGCTGTTCCCCAGTGTCCTGTCCCGTCGCTCACCGCTGTTCCCCAGTGCCGTCCCGTCTCCAACAGCTGTTCCCCAGTGCCCTGTCCCTTCTCTAACGGCTGTTCCCCAGTGCCCTGTCCCGTCTCTCACTGCTGTTCCCCAATGCCCTGTCCCATCTCAAACAGCTGTTCCCCAGTGCCCTGTCCCATCTCTCACCGCTGTTCCCCAGTGCCCTGTCTTGTTGCTCACTGCTGTTCCCCAGTGCCGCTGTTCTCACCGCTGTTCCCCAGTGCCCTGTCCTGTCGCTCACTGCAGTTCCCCAGTGCCGCTGTTCTCATCGCTATTCCCCAGTGCCTTGTCCCGTCTCTAACAGCTGTTCCCCAGTGCCCTGTCCCGTCTCTGACCACTGTTTCCCAGTGCCCTGTCCCGTCTCTCACCACTGTTTCCCAGTGCCCTGTCCCGTCTCTCACCACTGTTTCCCAGTGCCCTGTCCCATCTTTAACGGCTGTTCCCCAGTGCCCTGTCCCATCTCTCACCGCTGTTCCCCAGTGCGTACACCTCTGCGGTGGCGAGGGAGACCGGGTCAGTCACCAAGGGAACCACACTCCCCTTCGGCAGGTCTGCCACCAGCTGGCTCCGGGCCCGCTCCACCTCCTCTGCGCTGTCCGAGTCCAGAACCAGGCGCACTCGGTGGTAGTTGCTCAGCCAGTCTGGGTACGAGCCCAGAGCCACCTTTTTCCCCCACACCGCCTGGAGCCTGGTCAGGACGGGCGCGATCTCCGCCTCGTCAGCGTCCACGAACACCTCCTGTGTGTGGAAGGTGGTCCCGGAACCAGCGAACAGGTGCTTGAGTCCGTTAAAAGCCCGCTCCAGGAGGGAGGGGATCCCTGGAAAGATGTAGACGTTACGCACGCTAACCAGAGGGTAGCGCAGGGGCTGCCCAGTCTGGGGATCTGACCCATAGTTCAGCTTGGAGGTTTCGGGTACCATCGCCAGCTTCATAGCAGCGCTGTCCGGGTCCACCACCCCAAAGAACTCCTCCACCAGCTGGGCCAGCTCCGGGTGCGTGTACAGCCGCTCTCCAAAGGCCATCGCCACACTCTCAAAGGTGACGTCATCATGTGTGGGGCCGATGCCCCCCGAGGTAATAAGATGGGTGTAGAGAGAGGAAAGGACAGCTACCTCTTTGGCAATAATTTCCTGCTGGTCAGGCACCACTGTGATGCGCTGCACACAAACCCCCAGCTTACGGAGCGCACGGCATAGGAAGGCACTGTTCGTGTCCTGGGTGTGTCCCTGAAAGAGGGAGCGGGAAGGAGGGAGGGAGAGAAACAGAGAGAAACAGAGAGAGAGAGAGAGAGAGAGAGAGAGAGAGAGAGAGAGAGAGAGAGAGAGAGAGAGAGAGAGAGAGAGAGAGAGAGAGAGGAGGGAGTAATAATCAGAAGCAGTGGTCAAAGTTTCAAGATCTCACTCAAGGTCAAGGTTGCAGCAGAGATGTTATAATAAGGGCTGACTTGTTAAAAATGAAAGTAAGGGAAGGAAGAAGTGGAGATAACGCCTAAGCATTCATCCAGCAGACTCTCTTAACCAAGGGCATGTTACGGTTCAGTATATCATAATTACATTCATGTTACACTACAACAACATAGATGTCATCACGTGTCCCAATGGTGCTGGAACCATATTCTTTCTTCTCATGCTGTTTTTTTCTATATCTCTCACACTAATCTATGAAACGGTAGACCAGTGTTTCCCCTACCGTTATCTAACTCACGTGCCGCCCGGCTTGAACAAGAGGGAAAATAAATAATTTTAATGAAAATTTTTTTTTTTAAATATTATTCTTTTTTTTAAATGTAGCTGCAATATTTCCCTTACCGCAGAATGCGGGAATGATCAAAATAGCATCGGGAAAAACCCCCCATCGGGGGTTATAGTTTCCGCCTCTACGGAAAATGGCGCACTTTCACCGCCCGGCCTGAAAAAAAATCTAGGGGAAACACTGGGTAGACCCATAGAGGCCTATGCCAAATGGTCACCCTAGCTATAAACAGGCAATCAGCTTTGTGCTGGTGATGTAGCAGTGGGCTGAAAATCCAGGTACAAATCACCGGTGTGACACAGCAAACATCTGACATTTGTTTAATCATGTTGCACAACAGCATGAGTTTTATTCTGTGGTTGATTCACCCTGGATCTTCCAAAACACTTAAACAACCTCATTAAATGTTACACAGACTCAATCTAATCTTAGTATCCATAGCCTCTGGACTTAAAGGTTGTATCAGCGATTTTGGGTGACGTCACTTCTGAAGCGAAATCCCAAACAAACATACTTATGAATAATTATGTTATGTTTTAAAAAATAGTGTTCAAGCATCCAGAATTATAACCACGTTAATAACGTTTGTAAGAAACCAAACCGTTTGTAAATCCGTCAAGATTTCAGCGAGATAAGAGTATTACACCGCGTTCACACAGCGAGCAACTTGGTTGCTGGGTCGGTCAAGTCTACTAGGCTGGGGGCGGGGCAAGAGCTTCCCGTTGTGTCATCCAAGTCTGCTCGTACAGCTACAAATTTTTGATGAAGAGAAACAACGGCGGTAGCCTACATATAAGAAAGACGTATTTGCGATGCAGCCTTTTCTTTATAGTTATGTCATGACACTGATAATTATGTGTTCTCGCTAGCTAGCGATAGGCTATATCCATCTTCGTTGCGAGCTGGCGATCTTTATCTATCTATTATTCGGTTTTACAGTAAATTCTGGGCCAGTTTGGAGTGTAGCTAAGGGCATGTTAGACTGGAAAGCTGACCAACATCATGCTGAACTGTATACAAATAAAGAAGCTATACCGTCTTTCATCATCGAAACCGATTCAAGACCCTTTTATTTCTCGAACGTAATTGCAAGTACCGGCGGTTTTATACATAAATCTATCAATCTATCTAGATAGATTTATGTAGCCTAGCTATAAAACTCAACACGTAGTTTGGGATCAATGTGATATTGGTAAAACAAGCCACATATATCCTTTAAGGTTATGTTATGACGCTGATAATTATACAATGATAATATATAAATTATTCACTGTTACCGCTGCTAACCCTATTTCGCCTAGCTTAGTTTGATAGGCAATATTAGGCTACGTAGCTAGCTAGGTTACGGAACAATTATTCACGAAATGGTTATGTGTCGGTTGGAGAAATATGAAACGCGGAATTCTGATTGGCTGTTACGGCCGACGTCGGCCAAAAAGTTAAACTGTGGGCAACATTTATCGGCCGATTTTGGTCGCTCAGTTTTCTAGTTGCTCAGGTCGCTGAACATCGCTCAGCTTCATAGAGAATGAATGGACTTCCGGCAACTGGGCGACCGAAGTTGCTCGCTGTGTGTACGCGGCGTTAGCGTTTGTGCAGATCATTGTGATTGGTTGGAATACTGTTTATTTTGGTTTTGAGTGGTTGGTAGTACCATTTGTTTTTGTGTACGATCTCGGAGCATAGGCTGCCTACAGAGACGCGGTTTTTTGACGGTCTGCTTATGGGGCGGGCAGCTAGCGGATCGTGAGGAAAAATCAGATGAATGTGATCATTTATGTTTCCACCCAAAATCGCTGATACAACCTTTAAATACATCAGAGTTCATTTCAGGTTTTCAGGTGAAAGAACACAACTGCCACAAGCCAGGTAATCTGCATTCACTGCAGTGTTTCCCACAGCGCTTTATAGTCCAGGCGCTGCACCTTGACCATTTTCCACGCACGCTTTGACTAAGAAATACTGAAGAAAAAAAAAAAATCAATGATCTCTTTTCATTGAGACCAAAGCAATAATCAAGACAAAGACTAACCGTGCGTGACTTTTACACTGCCTTCTCTGTGTGCTAATAACAGTCCATTATGTACACACAAACATGAGAATTCGACAAGCAAAAACCCCCCTTGGTCCGTGATCGCAATCTCTCTCTCCCTCCAGCCCACCTGGTCCGTGATCACAATCTCACCGATTTACCGTGTGACATTCAGAAAATGAGCACATCTCATTCCCGATTGTATCAAACATTCTCAATTGGAGAACTTGGGAGTGTAGATACACTGAATTATATAGTGTGCAATGCATTGCATTACGATATGTGGATACCAAAAGCAAAAAGAAAATACACAAATTAACACATAATGTCATCCCAACAGAGCAGTCTATAAAATACAATCATGACATGAATCACAACACATGCGCACCTCTCAAGTTGTTCGAGAGGTTTGCAAATGTGACAATACTGCTGTTATGAGCACACATCAAGGCATACATAAAGGCCATAAAACTATTCTAATTTGACAGAATTTTTCAGGTCTGCATAGGGCATTGGTGTGTCTCTTTGTGGTAAATGAAATCATGACATTTAATATTGCATCTGTATGGTTTGATTGAACTCAAGTTAATTAGTTGATCTCGTTTGACTATTCGCAGCAGATTAATGGCCTTGCAAACCAGTAGCAATAGCACAATTCCAAAATTACACACACACACAGCCCTAGACAGCAGTGAAAGCAAAGGGTTGAGAAATATTAAGAATGGCCAATAAAGAAAGAGAGGGGAGTTAGTACAACGCTGGGAAGGACGAAAATTAAGAAAGGGGCAAATACAGGAATTGTGTCAACCCGAAGAGGTAAATATTTCATTTTGGTAATTTCTTGGATTTCCTAGCATGTGTATTTTTTCAATACTGGAGAGATTTCGAGGGACAAGATTATTATTCAGATTATTCAATTTATACACTGTTCTTAACAAAAACTTACCCATCATGTGAAACCTTATAAATAACAGATATAAATAAGATAACTTCAATACCGAAAGTCAAAAACTTTTTTTCACGATAGACAAAATTTCATCGTTTTACCACCATTTTGGACACCAAAAATGTGACATAGAAATCTGTGCCACATTTAGTCATGAATACTTAATTCATAAATAAACTTCATATGGCCCCCTCATACATATACGTTTTGATAATGTTTTAGGGAACAATATTCATGAATACCAGAAGAAAATACAGTAACATGTCTGATATTCTGCCTAGCAAAGATCCGGTAACGGTCGTTGTGCTTGGTATCAATTGCCACAACGACCGTTATCGAGATCAGCACCTCCGGAAGCTAACCACGGAGGCTCCAAACCCCTACTGCTTTACACAAACCCTTAACTGGGTATCTTATGGTAGCAGTAATTTTGGGGTGAGTTAATAATTTTTTCTGATATTCAAATTTAATATACCAAAAACTTTGTGGTGTCAAAAACGGAACGACCGTTTTTGATATATTTTTCGACTTTTCAAAGTCAATACAATATTTTATCTGGCATAAATTGGTCATCAAAACTAAGAAACTTATCCAATCTTCAAGTTGGCAACACGTGGTCACTTATTATGCTGCTGCACAGTGGTGTATCGTGGGATCTCGGATCATCTGTCACCGTAGCCTAGGCCCTAGGCTACCTTTAAAACGGATTAAACTCTCAACCTGTTTACACTAATTATCAGTCAAGCAGTTGATTTACTGAATAACAAATATCAATAAATACAGCAAGTTGTATGGGCTAGCCATAGACTGTATAAAAATATGGACAAAGCCACTGTGAGGTCACCCATTGCCTTTCCACGGCCTCGTAAAAACTGAATTGAAGCTCGGAAGTCTTTTTCGCCGGCCGTTTGTACAAACTGCGCCTGCTCCGTGGAGCCGAAGTGACCTTGGCTTGGAGCAGGGTCAACCGGATATGGCCCGGGCACAGTATGATTGACAGTTCGGAGTGGAGAAGCCACAGAACTATAAAGCCCATAGAACTATATAAAGCCTATGACCTGACCAAACCCACCATTTTGCAAAATAAACTTGCGGTAAACTTCCTTAAGTTGCTAATGTTTTATAATATAACATTTAATTTTCATCCTCGATTTTACTGTGTCATTTATTCGCATTGAATGTGTGGTATTCGTCACATAATTAACGTTCATTCAGTTATCTTCAATTTATATTTAGCTAACATCAGCTAATTTGATTCGCTAGATAGCATACCAGCTGAGCTCGGTAGCCAAGCTAGACGCAATGCATCACCACCTTGCTAACCGCTAATTAACTCGACTGTTAACTCGGCAGAGCAGTCTGTCACGGTTTGCCGCAGCATGAAACCCCGTTCTGAAAACTCTTCCAGATAAAGTGGGGATTAAGGTTAGTGGGTTCACACGCTAGCTAAAAGCACAGTAGCTACATCGTAGCTGGCATTAACTTTCATCTGCATCCTGTAACCTAATCACAAACATTGCAAACATTTACAAACGCAGACTCCGTATTCTTTTCAGATAAATTATTGGTTTTATTTTAAACATCCCCGTATTGAGTCAGTAGGCTACAAACATACCGCTAACACGTTGGCTCTATTCCCTGCACATTTTCGTAATTTTTGGCACCTAAAATTATCCAGGTGTAGAAATGTCCGGTTAGATTTCTAGCTAGAGCAGCTGGCTAACGTTAGCTAGGCAATCACGGTAGCTAGCGAACTTATATGGCCAGCCAGCAAGGATTACTTGACAGCAAGAATAACTGTTAAGTTAAAATGGCTTGCCATAAGCTATCGTTAGCTTGCTAGCTAAATGTTAAAACGACTTACCGTGAGATATCGTTAGCTTGCCAGCTAGCTAACCCAGCATTGCTAAGCAATGGTAACGTTCATGACAGGGGAGTACAGGGGGAGTACATAACAGGGGGCTATTGCGTAGGTTACGGGAGCGGTTGTGACAGTTCTCTGTAAAAAGCGCTATACAAATAAAATTGAATTGAATTGAATTGAATAGCTAAATTAATATCTAAATTGATAAGGTTATACAGGTATGGAGCAATTGATTTGAGATACTTAACCCATAGTTTGGCTGCTTGCTCCGAGACACTGGGCCTGTAGTGTAGCTGCAACATCCCCTTCTGTCTCATCTTACAAAACAGTATTTTTTTTCGTAGTAGACACATCATAGCTCGCTCCAACCAAAATGAATGTGATGACAAACATGTTGAAGATGAGCGGGTAAGGCACTCAATTTATTATGCTACGAACTGCGTCCACAAAACAACAGCTTGTTCACGGTAGGCTACTAAGGAATGTTCTCCATCGACTTCCACTCAAAAATACAGCGTGTCTCCCTGTCCCAAGCATAGACTGTATAAAAATAGGTCCCGCCCCTCCGAGTGAGGGCAGTGAGAACCATATAGAACCTATCTATGCCAGTGATCCCAGGACTCAACCTGTCCCTCTGATTGGTCCTGAACAAATGTTAATACCCTGTCCAAGCGACACAATATTTTAAAAAATCAGCACATGCACAGGCATTAGATGAAGGAAAGGCGCCATTTTTTTGTGTAAAAAATGTATTGACTGAGTATTTTGACCACATTGCTGCCATTGACTTACATGGGGAAAGACCTATACTGGAGCCAACCGCAGTGGCGCTAGTGAGCAACGGCCGCTCCCAGCCCAACCAGGAAGTGAGCTTCAAAACGAAAGCCCCTTGGGGCTAGCATATTTATTTGGTGTCAGAAATTTGCGTAGCATTTAAATAAAGCATTTAAACCGAACATATTTTCAACTGTTTCCGTTTATTTTGCTTGCTTATGTCAATCAAACAAATTCCTTGAATAGCCTAATCAATTATGTAGCTAGCCTACAGGCTAATGATTAACAAATGACAATGACAAAGAGATAACCAAAGTGAGATTGTTTAATAAGGGTGGCAATAATTCTGAATAATTAACTGGCAAAAAAACACAACGTTTTCTCTGAATTGCACGCATTGGGTTTTCTCCTCATCACGTTAAAGAATGTCATTAATTTAAGACGGCACTCGATTTAGTCAAAACGATTTAAACATTAGAAAGCATAGGCTACATTTAAAGAGGAAAAACTCTTAAATTGCTGGAACCAGCGTTGAGGGCAATGCATGCTTTCAAGCTAGAAAAACGAATTTACCCAAATATGTTTTGTTCATTGATCACTTCGCATGACATAGGCTATTAACGCATTTTGCGTCAGCACAAATGTAGATATAGTAAAAATGCTGCACAAGTTTATTTACCTATTCGTCTTGGTTATTGAGAAATTAAATTGTTTGATTGTTAGGCTATCTGGCAAATTATAGGCTACGGAAAAATATTGAGAGACAGTAGCCTAATAATCCGTTTAAAAACAAGATTAAGCTACAGAGAACCTGGTAGTAGCCTACATCCCTCCACAGTATGCTACTCTGTTGCTGCAAGCAATTGGCTAAACTATGAGATACAAAATAGCAAACTACTACTTGATTAACCTGTATTTATTAGCCTATACACCGTCTTTTCCATTCTGTATGCGCTTTTAATGTGTAATACCGCGATAAACATTAACGTGATTATCACTGAACAGGACGTTCGATGTGAATTATGGGTAATATGACCTTGCCGAGTCAGCTCTTTTGCAGACTCATTCCCTTAAGAAAAGTTGAGGGTGGAGGGGCTATGTCACAAACTTCACTTGGATTTCTAACGGATTGGACTCACACTTAAAATGGAGACCGAGGGTACATCCTGGTCTCAAAAGGGATTCCCCCAAGTGAAGTTTACGAGGGTGGAGCAAAAACTGGATTGGGAGGCAGCCATATAAAAAACAGGCTTCCTTCTCACCTTGAGTATCTCATCGCCAATAATGATGATCGCAGCAGTGACAGCGTCCCCATCTCTGCTGGAGGAGGTACTGCAGCATTGATGGGTTTGGGACATGGCAGTGACCTGGGCTCCCAGTCGCCTGACACGCTCCGCTGCTCTGCCCAGTCTAGACAAGGCCTGCAGCATTCAGGCCAGCTAAAATGGAAATAATGCAAACAATTTTAACTAGGTAACGTTAGTCAGCAGATAGTACCAAACCCGTACTGGCTTGTCAGAAACGAGTTAACGTTAGCGTTTTCTAAGTAACCGATTTAGCGATAGCTATTTAAACTGGCGAGTTTGCTATATCTAAGTCAACGATCTAGCTTTAGCTATTTAACTGTCATTACAGTAACCAATGCAGCGTTAACGTTAGTGAATTATCAATATAACGTTATAGTAACGTAAAATTGTATGAACATGACATGCAGTTAAGTCATGTTCGTTGGCAAACCTCTCAACGTTATTCCAAGTAAACTCTCACTCGTACCGGTAGCTCGTTAGTTAATACATATAGCGTAAACATGTATGTCATGTATGAGCAAGTTTACATGAGGACCAGTGAGTGAGGTAACTAGCGAGCTAAACAGCTTGCTAGCCATCAATGCATTCGTAGCATGGAAATTCAGCGGGGTCATCTCCAACTACAACATCGGTCTATATCACCACCGAGTCGCAATACAAAAAGCATATTTTTACTCGTTTTATCATTCTTATTGTCATCAGTAATATAGAGGCCTGAACATGAACGTAGTGGGCAAGCTAATAATTTACCTTAATAATCGCCTGCGTTCTTGTCCTGTATCAGTCCTAACTGTCGCTTGTGTAAACCCGACGACACAAGATGACCAATCACAACTGAAGGAGTGTCGCTGTTTACCTACTTAGCCAATGAATTTGTGAGAAGGCGGAGTTTAAAAAAAAGTGTAGGAAGTGTGGGGGTAGTGTCGCACTGAATACTTACCGCACTACCGTAAATGTATTTCATAGATTCCGTTTCAAAGAGCTGTACAATTTTCCGTTCTGTTAGCCATGAGTTTGCCCCATTTTTAATAATAACGTGAAACTAACAGTGTTTTCTTTTTGCGATTAATGTTGTGTTAACATGTCACTGTAGCCTCCGAAATTACATGGTTTTAGTTCTAGTACATTTCTAGCTATTATTTAACACATTTCAATATTATTTCAGTATTTATAAAATAATTATGCGATGAGCTGAACAGAATACAGTTATATATTTGAATATATTGGAATACAGAATCGAATATAAGCACATTTTACAAACAACACATAATTACAAAACTTCATTCTGTTAAAAGAAACATCATATAAAAATTAAAAAAAAACAATGTTCCTAATTAGGCCATGTGCCATCCCCTGCTTCAGGACCTAAACGTTAAGACACAAACAAACAAACAAAAAACTTAATTTCAGTATGTTAACATACCGAATACAACCTGATTTATGTCACTCCAATATACCACCAGGGGGCACTTATGTACAGATCCTCACCTTGCACAGGCACACTTGTTGATATGCATGTGGCTGAAAGTTGACATTTTACTTAAACGGTGACATGGAACCATTGTCCTAGGATTATCTTGTAGCAAACATGTACAAAGCAGCACATCGCCATCACACCAATAAGCACATATTCAAAAGTAATTTAGATGGCAGGTCTGTTACAGACAGCATATTGAACTTGGCATAATATCTTTGATGTGAGTCTGATGATCCCAGGTGTGTGGAGGTGTTGAGTGACTGCTGTCCCAGTTGACGTAGGCAGCTTATCGTGCAACTCTAGGGCCAAGGCTGATGATGAGCAGTGTGGCAGATGACAGAATAACTAAGGATTTTGCCTGCAGCAGGGCAATGCATAATTAGTGCTAGCCTCGCCCACAGCGGGAGGATTTAAGTTGGCAGGTTATTCTCTGCGTTTCTGCGCAGTAATGACTGCACTGCTCTGCCTGTAGCAAATGCGCTGGCTGCACAGCTCAACTTGTAGACTGTAGAGAGAAAAGAAACCATAGATAGCAAAACTGCTGCCATGTGCATCGGAGTCCTCCCAAACTGACAAAGATATTGTTGCTATGGCACAGGTTTATATGGTAACTAGGACTTGGAATTCTCCACTTGCAGAACATAGGAAAACTTGGACACAAACGTGTTAAAAAAGCTTGTCCCTACATGTCTTGACCAAGCCAGTGCCTACTGTGGCCTGGAATCCTACAAGAGAAGCACAATTAGCTATAGCATCAGTCAGGGAGGGAGAGTTTGAGTCAGTAGGCTACCAGTACCAGTCGGTCTCATTACCAAAAGCAAACTTTGGTTCAGTTGGGTGCCTGCAGTCAGTCCCCTCCAGCATGGAATCTCACCCAGAGCAATAACTAATGAGCTCAGCCAGTGCACTGCAGAGTAAAATGAGGAGCCCCCCCCCCCCCCCCCCCCCCCCCCCCCCCCCCCAATTGATGGTAGATGTTGCATGTAACATAACATTACCAGTGGAATGTATAAAAAATATTTATAATATAACAATTAATTTATCATGATAAAAGGTTCATGTTTAAATAGTTTGCATAGATTGTGTTCTGCGTAGTGGTGTTGATGACTTTGTCCAGTATGAACGTGAGTGGCCAACATAGCAATGACTTATGCTGTTTTGAGCTTAACCCCTTTAATTAGTGCTTGTGACCCTTTTCATCAAATTTAATTAAACAAAACTGAATTGTCTTTAAACTGCCCTTCCTCTGCAGAAGGTATAGGCTATTTTCAAAAAGAGCTACATCTTAAAGAAATATGCAATGCCAAAGTGTGTGGGCCATTCAGCTGTTATTTCTTATCATAAAGGATTTCAGTTTGTTATTTTCTTGAAAGGAAAATGCTATTTACACTAGGGTGTTTACATAAAGGGGACCAAACACAAGTGAGATCAATGTGTCCCGCCTCCAACATATAGATCAGGGGTAGGCAACCCTGGTCCTGCAGTGCTGGTGATGTTTCTGGTTTTTGTTCTATCTGAGCTTGATCACAACAGTTTGATGGATGAGCCTGAATATTCTGAATGGTGAAACGCCGAGTGCCTCCAGCACATGGTTACCTGCATTCATTACAACTGATTGATTAAAATGAGTCCAGTTATGTAGTTTGGTTTCAGATGGAGCAAACACGAGGACCATCTCTGACACTCCAGGACCAGGATTGCCTACCCCTGATATAGATCTCCTTCCACAGAACTCTGTGGCTCCTTCTCATGTTTACATATAGGTATGTGTGCCAGTTTAACTGTAGCCTGTAGCCTACTCTAAGTATGAAATGCGTTGTGGTGGCATAAATACAACTCTCACAAAAGAATCAAGAGATGACGTTAGTCTGAAATAAATGAAACACACCTTTATATTCAGCCCATATCCACTGAATGAGTGTTCCTTTATGGGGAATTTATTTATTGCGCAATGCGAATAGACGGCGATATCAAGGCCAGAAGCATACAAGCCAGGTGCGGACGCCAAGCCTAATGACGTCACTATTTGTTCACGGAAGTGGCTTTTTGGCTCATGCCCATGGTGGGGGGGGGGGGGGGGGTGTATCAGAGAGGAAGAAAAGGAAAGGAAAGAAGGAAAAAGTTTTAGTACTCGCCCCCTCCCAGTAGTGTGTAGTGAGTTAGCGTACTAGTTAGTTATAACTTTCAAAAACACCTTTTTGAAGTCCGTTCGTGTAATTTAAGGGGCAACAGGAGTTCGAATATAAGGAAACAAGCAAAATAAAGACGAAATAAAAATTGAACGCGAGGGAGAGAGCTGGTAAGTTGAGTTCAATCCGGCAGCTAGCATACTTACTATCTCTTTTCTTTTTTGTTGGAATGTTCAGTTCTGTGAGTTAGTAAACGTGTAAAATACATTTGAAAAGTTTTGCAACTTTGTTATTTAGACGAATAGCTTGCTTGCAAACAATTTAATTCGGACAGATTTGGATATAATTTAATTTGTTATCCAGCAAGCCAACTAAGCACGTTTTACCGTATGAAATGTGTTGTGGCAGCTTGCTAAATATGGAGGCAGAGAGTGGCTTGTTTGCTATCTTAAACGGAGTTGTACGTTACTTATTGTTTCCCCCCTTATCTGTATTTAATTATATGGGTAGCTATGAATGACTTGTGTATGGATTGATAACGACGTTTAGCTAAATGGTCTCTTAGTTAGTCATATAGCTCTGATATAATTATGATTGGAGGAATACTGTCTGAAGCTACCTAGCTAATGAGTACTGTGGAGCTAGCTGACGCTACGCTAGCCAAGGAATAAATCTGACCGGCAACATAACCAAAGTGACTAAGCTAAGACGTGCCTGTCCCGCGGGTCTTAACTTCGATCCAGCCATTAATAATACATTAAAACTTTATTCATACAACAGTTTATTGTGAAACCATTATTATTGTAACAGTAATGTAACCAATTTAAGCATTGTATTACTTTATTGTTAACTTCACATAGCTATTATAACTGATATTACTCTAGGGTATTAGTCCGCCACTCACGGAAGATAATGTTTTCAATATTATGCTGTTTGTCCTATGATTTGTTTAAAAAGTGGCCATGTGCCACAGAGTTACTTAACCTATTAGTACAATGGACTTCCTTCGATATATTCTCATATGTGGCAGTTGAAATCCACATAATGCTTTTCATATTTTAGATTTATTACATACATCTATGAGATGCATACATGGGCTCATATGATTCACTGCATATAAATCTAAATGATGTATTCTTTGGAATGCAATCATCTACGTCATTTTGGATTTCACCACTTGGTCGTCTTGAGCTATTGCCAACTCCTGGTTTGGCACTCGCAGCAATTATGTTAACAGCTTTCAGCAGTTTTGGCAGTGTTGTTTGTATATGCAAGTAGGCGGGAAGCCCTAGAGAGGGAAAAAACAATATGCATAAGAGAACAAACAATACATTGACTGCTTTCAGGTGAGCCTCTGTTTGGATGCAGATGACAGGCCCTCATGTTTGAGAAAAGGTCTGGTGCTGATGGGAGCTCTGTTTGCCTCACACAGCTGCAGTTACCTTCCCTAACGAGAGACTGACTAGTCATTCCCTCACTGTCTAATAGTCAGCTGGGGCTCATGACTCAAAGTTTAGAATAAATGGCAGATTGCTTGTGATCTTGACTGGGGAGACTGCTGTCTGTGACGTTTCCCTCAGTAATTGACTGCCAGTGCTGGAAAGTTAGAATTAGAATTAGAATTAAATGAAAACCCGCCGAACACGAATGGCAGAGCATGTTCCATTTTATTTTTTATTTTTTTATTTTTACTTTTCGGAGGCCTCCATATAGTGACTCAGACTCTGGTGTTAGTTGAACCGTGTTTGATATTTGTAATCCTCCGTAACTGATATGATGGAATTACCAATGCATCAGCAACTATTGTATTCTGTACAAACCACTCAGTCAAGAACAGTGCTATTTGTAAAGGCAGGGTTTCAGAAATGCCACCTGTGTGTACACCCATGGTTGCTGGGGCTGGGTGAGGTCTATGGTTTTCAGTTATTTAGTTATTTTAGTTGACCAATGATTTATGACTACCACAACAAACTTTCAGTAATGGAAAGTGTCAGCAACAGTCCCATTTATCAGAACTGAAACCTTGCAGAACAGTAGAGCCCTGCTTCCAAGTGCTTTTTAGTTTTTTTTTGGTGGGTCAACTAGAACTGACCAACTAGAACTAGGGCACTGGTCAAGTTTCAGAGTGGACAGTTGACAATTCTGATTCTCTGCTTGGGGTGCATATTACCGGGAATAAACGGCTGTTTAACTTGGTTTCGGTTTGGCCAGAATGGCCAAGGTACTTATCTCACCGCTTGTGCTGGCAGTGACTGTTTAAATGCTGCCAGTGGGAGCATGACAGATGGCAGTCTGTCTTGACATATACGGGAAGCTGTGGCAATGGCAAATGGCAATTTTCCAGTTTTACTGTGGCACACACTTTGTCTTAGAATAGGCTAAAGATAAGCTAAAGGGTTAATGCACCCTGCAACCTGAGAGCAGGCATGTCTCCAAGAATAGAAATGTGCTATTTTGCCTTATGTATATGTAGGCCAATATTTTCCACCATACATTATTAAAGATGATTGATGCCACTATCTTCCCAGATTGGCTGGGCCTGGTGATTGGCAGTCGCAGTGCTGTGAAAGAAACAAATGGAAACCTGAACAGGAACCCTGCCAGCTCTTTGGTTTGTGGTTCATGTCAGAAGTGTTTGTTGGTTTGATAGCGGAATAGAGGCTGATGCTTGGGGACCATGCTGCTGTGCGTGTGGCTGCAGTAACGCGCAGGGACTGGCTTGAGTAGCTCACACAGCGCAGCAGTGTGTTTCTGTGTCTGAGGCTGTGGGGCTCTTATCTGGCCCTGTCACCCAGCCGACCGTCAACTCATCAGCCATGTTTTACACAATAAGCTACGACTTCCTGCTCTGACCTCCACACGCATTCCACACGGAATCACCGTAACATACGGCGCGTTTCCCATACGTGACCAACCGCTGAGTTTCAGCCAGACGCTGCACTATGGTCTGAACTCTAACTCACCCTCTGCTCTGTAAGATACAGTATGCTGCGAATGGCACTGTACACTCTAACATGCCCCAGATGCACTGCAGTCACAAGATAACTCAAATTGCGTTGAATAGGAAGGCTCCCACACACCAGTGCACTGCACATGTAGTGTACTATGCAAAGGCTAATGCAGTTATACAGGCATGTTTTCTGTTTGTTGTGGCGTGAGGCTGTTTTGCTCTGATTTGAATTGTCCTGTGACAAATCCTTTTGTTCCCTGACATGGGAGAGCTGGGTATCAGTGCTTCAGAGAGGCCCTGGGGGTATCAGTGCTTCAGAGAGGCCCTGGGGGTATCAGTGCTTCAGAGAGGCCCTGGGGGTATCAGTGCTTCAGAGAGACCCTGGGGCTATCAGTGCTTCAGAGAGGCCCCTGGGGGTATCAGTGCTTCAGAGAGGCCCTGGGGGTATCAGTGCTTCAGAGAGGCCCTGGGGGTATCAGTGCTTCAGAGAGGCCCTGGGGGTATCAGTGCTTCAGAGAGGCCCTGGGGGTATCAGTGCTTCAGAGAGACCCTGGGGCTATCAGTGCTTCAGAGAGGCCCTGGGGGTATCAGTGCTTCAGAGAGGCCCTGGGGGTATCAGTGCTTCAGAGAGGCCCTGGGGGTATCAGTGCTTCAGAGAGGCCCTGGGGGTTATTGGCAGTGGCCGCTGGTCTGGCTCATGGCCACTGGAGCAATCTTGGTTTGCTTTTCATGTCCCACATGGAGCTGGTAACTACCACTCGTCAGTGTGTGTGTCCTGTGTGTTTAAAAAAAAACCTTTTTTTAGCTATATATCAAAAACAGGCTCTTTGAGAGGTTTGAATCTTAAGCAATCTGCCCAGTGGTGAGTACAGTGTTTGAAGTACAGTAGACACATACAGGCCAGGGTTGTAGCAGTTGTCAAAGCTCTGTCCTGATACACCTTGATGGAAAGTAGGCTGATGTTAGCTTTAGAGCTGATCAATTTAATTTCCTGTTTTTTTGCGGCTTTTGGCAAACGCAAACATTTCACTTAAAACATAGTTATATAAATATACATTTTAATATATATATATATATATATATACAGTCAAACTACCAATTGAATGGTGGAGACAAAGCCCCCAGCCGGAGTGGGCAGGCAGGCAGGCAGGCAGGCAGGCAGGCAGAACTGGCCCTGTGATGAGCAGCTTGTCTGAGGACAGCTGCAGCGTGAGACATCCCCGCCTGGGTCTGTTACCAGGCTTGCGGTTAAGGGGGTTTCCAGTTGCCTCAAAAAAAAACAATCAAGCTAAAATGGGTGGGCAGTAGCATTCTGGTGCTTTGTATGCTCAGTCAAGCCTGAGAAAATTTGCTTGGAGTTTGACAAGCAGTCCACCATTGGACCTGTTTTTTACACTTCAGACCAGTGTAGTTAATGTTTGTTTAAGATACAGTATCTGGGCAGATAGCAGGGGAGGAGGAGAGGTAGGGGGAATATTGCCATTGTTCCGTTACATCTGTCAATCATTCCCAACAGGTTGCAGTTGATAAAGGAGAGCACTTTCTTATTCCATCAATAATTGCTCTCTGCTGCCTGAGCCGTCTACAGCAGACTTGCTTTGTCAGAACCAGTCTGATCTTGTCGCTCCCGTTAAAGCGGTTTTGTGTCTAAAAAGTGGATTCTTTAGACGAGGTTGTGGAGGGTGACCCTGGAAGGTGTCTGTGTTTGAGACGGAGAGAAAGACAGACAGAGGCAGAGAAAAAGGGATTGAGAGACTGCAAGGACAGGGGGGTCTGAAGGCGCCGCTGACAGACACTGAGTGGGAGAGCGAGGGAGAAAACCGGCAGAAGTGAGAGACAGATGGAGAGAGGGAAGGGCGGGAGGAGACAGACAGAGGGAGAGAGACCCGAAATAGAAAACTCACATGTTTGGCTATAAACTTAATTCGACTGCAGTGATCAGGGTGCAGACTATTAGGTTATGTTACTACATTAGTACCCCCTCAATGTATGCCATGCCAGCCTTAAACAAGTCATCATAAATTCCACTCCCATTGAAATTGGTCTATATAATCAGTGACACACCCACCATGTTAAGATAAACTTCCACACCATGAGTGTAATGAGCATTTTGCCAGATACTTGACACTAAACAAATCTTAGCGTGTCACTTTGCATTTATTTGGTAATTTCTTTCACATTGAGCGTGTGGCTGCTTGTTCCAATCAGATAACGTAATGTGCAATTGGGCGTTATTATCTGTACTAAGTAGGGGAAAGGCCCAGTCGCTGTATCTAAGCTCCGTGTGTGTGTACCCGCGTTATAGGCTAAACTTGTTAAGCCTCCAGAACCCGTCTATTCTGGAAGTTGATAAAGTAACTCAATCGGGCAGGAAGGCATTCTCCTATGCTCATTAGAGATGATCCTAGGTCTCTCTTCAGCTCTTCACTCTCAATTTTCTGTGGATTTGGAAGCTGATCTAAGATGGGCATGTCGGATAGCGGTGGAAATAAGGGCGGAAAATAACCATGGTGGACGTGTCACTGGCGTGAAGTCTTCTGTCACAGGGAAGCCCATTGACTCAATTAATTGGTTCCTTTGGTCAAATTTGCTGTGTTTCAGCAAATTACAACATGAGTTTAGGAGTCTGTGGTATGTTTATATGCCAGAAAAGTGACCAGTTTCAGGTTACATATGGAAAATATGCTTCCTGTGTACTAGCCAAACGGCATCAGTTCTGTCAGTGCTTTTTACTGGGGAATTTTCAGTTTGTGTACTGTAAGGTTTTTAAACCTTTTGAATAAGTCAGCTGTTGGGGTTTTTGGAAGAATACAGCACTCTGCCACCTTTGTTGCATAACAGTATCTTAGTATCTTCACCCACTTTTAAAAGATGGATCCAGTGCTTCAAAATGTGTGCCAACCACATTGGACTTTTTCACATTTTGCCCTGTTATGCCTTACAATTTTTATACATTGAAATATTTTTCCCCTTCACCAACACAAATTCAACAC
This sequence comes from Synaphobranchus kaupii, assembly GCA_029718625.1. NCBI lineage: Eukaryota > Metazoa > Chordata > Actinopteri > Anguilliformes > Synaphobranchidae > Synaphobranchus > Synaphobranchus kaupii. The sequence continues at coordinate 72,837,382 of CM056382.1, read as the reverse complement.
GATACAAAAAAAGAAACTAAATATGCTGCCGCCACTATGCTTGACGGTAGGGATGGTGTTACCACGGGACGATGAGCTGTGTTTGGTTTGCACTAGCCCTAAACATAGTGCTTTGCTTCAGGCCAAAGAGCTCAATTTTATTCTCATCAGATGATAAAATCTTCTTCCAGAAGGTCGCGCAGTCTGTCAGTTGGCTTCTGGCAGATATTAAAGTTGGCCATTCTCAACTGTGGCTTCTGTCTGGCCTCTCTCCCAAAGAGGCCAAATCTGTGAAGTGCCCATTTCTGCCAATTCTGGCCTCTTGGTCACTCTCTGACAACTGCCCTTCTCGTACAGTTGCTCAGTTTGCTCGGACTGCCCTGATCCTGGTAGCGACTGGGTTGTGCCGTATTTCTTCTATTTTGTTGCAATGGAATTAAGTGGTGCTCCTAGGAAGGTTTGACTTTTTTCTAACCCTCTCCAGCTTTTTTGCCTCCTAACAACGTCATCTCAAAGTTCTACGGGCAGTTCCTTGGTCGTCATGGACAGCGTCACTGATCTAATCTGCCTGTTTTAGTTGGGAGACCTCACAAAGTGGGTGATATTTATTCACCAATCATGCAACTGAACGCAGGTGGGTTTGAAATCAACATTGGTTTCAAACATAAATGTATTTAGTGCGGTCCTCACAAGAAAATGGAACAAACCCTCGACCTAGTTTATCAAAGGGGGTGAATACTTATCAATTAAGTCATTTTCAGGTTTTTGTTTTTCATGTAATTCTCAAGACATAAATACTTTATTTGATTTTTACACTGTAGACAGTTACCTATATTGGAGTAGAAACTTTCAATTGAAATGTATTTTACAATTGCAGAATGATTAATTATCAACAGCTGTGAGAATGTTCTGACTGTATCTTTGTCAGCCAGTGACCTCATCATAAATATTTATTTCTGCAAATTATAAATAAATAAGGGCACTGTGGCAATTGGTATGCATCACATTAACTAGGTTTGAGTAAGAATGAGTAGCATGGAGGGTAGATTTAGGTTCTTCAATATATAATTTTTTTTTTTAAATGGGAGAATGGGTCAAAATGGGTCAGGATTAATGGCTTGATAGCTGGATCACCTGTTCAAAGACCAGCCAAGGATGATGTTTGTCATGAGGATTAAGTGAGCTGTGGTTGGTGTTGCGTTTGAGGGTGTAACAGCCGTTCTACCTCCACAGTGTTAAGATCAGCAGCTTCATTCTGTGGGTGGCCTTGTTTCAGTGTGATAATGGTCTGAGTAGGAGTTGTTCTAAATCCTGTGGCCAAAAACCAATCTCTTGAAAGCTGCAGGGTGAGATGGGTTTCATGGTTTTTAATTATGTAAGTATGTAGGAGGCAAGTATGCTCCATTTAATAAGTAACGTTTCAAATCTCTATTGATTTGCATTATGCACCGACGGTATAGATATCCACTGTTATAATTGTGCCTATCCCCAAGGTCTCTAAATCTGTTATCCTGAATGAATATAGCCCAATATCCTTGACATGAGTTATAATGAAATGCTCCGACTGCATTACACACTCTTGCCTGCTTCAGGATACAAAGCAGCAGATCCAGTCCTTCTGCCACAAGGCTGAACAGTGTTGAGAATAGTTTCACTTTTCTGATAGGCCTAAATTACAGCAGTTGTATGCCAGCACACCCACCATACATCAGGTGTGGTGGAGAGGGAGGGGGGTCATGCTGCATCAGGGAGGGGTCACTATTGTCAAACATTTATTGAAGAGAAGATTGTGAACTAGGTAAGTAGTGTTACCCTGTCTATATATACTCAGAATAATGAAGACCAACAAAATATTCCACTTGTACTGAAAGCAAAACTAGGATAAAAAAATATTTGGGGGGGAAAGTACATAAGAGTTTTTTTGCACCTGTTAACCTTTCCCCAAGTGGCATTACCCACAAAGCACTTGCAGTGGGTAAAGTGCCCCAACTCCCCTGTCAGGGACAATTTCTTCTGCAAAAGGGGCTTAATACAGGGCGTGTCTGATTCATAAATAGGATCGAAAATTGCCACTCTCAATAAATGTGGACCCTTTTTTGTGATGACCTGAAACCTGGCGGTGATGTGGATCTTACCTCTGAGTGAACAGACAGACATTATTTATCACTACAGGTTGAGTCATGCAGTACGAGAATTGCTTGATGACAAAGATGACGTTGAACCTGCCCCTTGTAATTTGTTTTCTGCTATACTTTATTAAGTAGGCTATTTCATTGTATGGACAGTTGCAAGTGAGACAACTCTATATGAATTGAGAGTCGGCAAGCTGTTCCAAGAAATATTGAAGAGGTCCATTTGCTGGTCATTGAGCTGATCTGCTCTGTGGCTCGGTGGTTCCTTTTTTACAGTCATTATTAGTCCCTGCACTGTTTATTTGTACTAAATTATGAATCCCTTGTAAAATGACAGGACGTTTTCCAGTTAGTTATTCGATGAGCACTTGCGCAACTTCTAAAACAGCTGTGAGCAAAACCACCGTCCACAATCATTTATTTGTGCATTCAGAGATAACTTGACAGAAAAAAAATATTTTTGAAAAGAAATAAAAATGAATTGAGCTCAGGCAGCTGAGATGAGGCGCAGCCTGAAATCAAAACTAATGCTGCCGAGAAATATGAGACGTGATACGACCCTCGCTGAAAAAATATTCTTCCAAGGCCATGCTGATGGCCTGAACATGCTTTTCAACTAAATACGTGACGTATTGTTGTACTTGTGAAACTGTGCTCCCCACATTTTCTGCTTGTGATTTGCACGAATACTTCAGCGCATCAGTTGCGAATGTGGGCCGTGGATAGCTGTGCTGTTGCGCAATAAGCGGGATGAAACTGCTGGGTGTTTTTTTCCATACTGGATCTAGCCCTCAGACGTGCATGAGCAAGGGAGGCTGTCCTAGAAAACTCAGTCTAGCGCCTTGCTTTATGAGTATGACTTCCTACCATCTGTGCGCAGAGTTAAGGTTGCCAGGTTTTACAAGGAACAGAACGAGGGAGTATTTGTCCCGGCAGTGTCTTCAGAAAACTCATCCGAGTAAAGCCTCGTAGCAGTTGGCGTAACATCTGCATGGAGTGGCTCTGGCCGTGGGCCACACACGGAAGCATTTCAGTGCATCTTTCTTAGGATTTAAAATCCCTGATATTTCATTAATATCACTCTCTATTCCTCCTAGCAAGTAGGAAGGAATGGAGAGCCCTGCTGCGAGACATTTACACTGAAAAACTGGGCTTTTCTATGTAGCTTGGGGGAGAAAGGGGGATACCTCAACATTATCCATCTGTGTCCTTACAGTATCGGCAGTCCCAATAAGCCATCCTAAAAATGTGCACCCCTCTTCCTGGACCGGCCAGCTCATGTGCCTGAGGGTCTCCCGTCTCTGGTCTCAGTTTTAAAGCATGTGGAGGGTTGATATTCCTGTGATTTTGTGCAGGGCGGCAGTGTAGTATAATGGTTAAGGAACTGGCCTTGTAACCGAAAGGTTGTAGGTTCGATTCCCAGCTTGGACACTGCCGTTGTACCCTTGAGCAAGGTACTTAACCTGAATCACTTCAGTATATATCCAGCCTGTCTAAAATGGATAATATGTTAAAAAAAAATTTTTTTTAAAAATGCTAAAAAGTTGTGTAAGTTCGCTCTGGATAAGAGCATCTGCTAAATGCCTATAATTTTAGAGGACAGAGTTGGGATGTTAGCTAAGGTAAGTAAATAAATAAATAAAATAAAAACGACTTGTTTCTCCGCGACTCCACCCCAAGGGCACAGAGCTCCCGCCTGCGCCTTGCAGAGGCTGCTACACTTCCACAGCTGATGTGTTTGATACTCGGCAGCGCTGCGGGCTCTGTATTCTGGGGGCCACTGGGGGAGAGCAAGCCGTGGCACGCACGACCCCCCCCCCCCCGGATGATTCCTCTCATTCCTCGGCGTGTGCCTCGACCCTTGTGACGCGCTATCCGGGGAGCGGGGGTTAATCGGCGGGCGGGTTACCCAGGCTCCCCAGGCGCGCGCGGAGACTTACCCACCGAGGGGCGAGGGCCATTCCCTAACCATTCTCTTTGTGTAAAGCCAGGTAAAAGCCAGGTTTGTGATGTGTGTTTGATGCGGTTGTGGTGTTTCTAGGGCCACAGACACACACAGAGCTTTGCGCCATGGAATACGTGGTAAGACTTCGACACCTTTTAAGAGCCGCGGAGGGATAGAGGTTGCTTATGTCCTTACCTCACAGCCCTGGAGCACAACAGCCATAAATTTACTCACCGGATGTATTCTGTGTTGTTTAATCCTTATATGTTCCAGGTGAAGATTTCCCTTGAGCAATAGAATAGATTATTTCCCTTGGGGAATAAGTAAAAATATAAAATTTGGATTAAAGATCTGCTCAAGCCCATGAGGCAGGAGGAAAATCTGTGTAATACTGTACAGATTTCCTCTGGCGGTCGATTGAATTTAAGATCCGGCCCTCTTGAAACTGCAATGCAGTCGATGACAATGCTTTTGTCTCTCTATTCAAGTGTGAGGTATTATTAGCAACCCCTATGCCAAAGCCGTTGGCATTTCACTGGTGAAGGGACGGGTGTGAGAATCACTTCCTGCCTGGTGCACATAGCTTTTTGGTCACACTTCCCTCCGTATGCTGTGGTATGCGTTCCCTCTTCAACTCTCCTGGGCTCCCATTTGGGTTCTGTTCTGATCTGATGTGTTCTCTTAGGGGGGGTGTCACAGGATTGGGTCTTCTTTGCTCCGATTGGCTGTTTTTGCAAGGGTTTTTATACCCTTTGCTTATAGGCTCTTCAAATTGTGTTATGAATTGTTTTCCTCCTTCTGTGTGCGTGTGTGTGTGGTGGGAGAGTGGGTGTGTGTGTGTTTTGTAGTTGCCTGTTTTATCCCCCTCTAATTTCTTGTCATCTACCCTTGGGTCAGTGACATTATAATTCCGACGTTGAATTAATTCCAGTACAGTTGTTACGTGTTCGACATTTATATGGTCCTGACCCACTAAAGGGTCATTTTAATGAAAACTGACGCCATTACTTTGGATTTTTATTATAACTGTGGGCCTCTGTGACTCATGTTTCTGTAGCTGACTGTGGCCACGCCATCTCCAACGCGTCAGGGCTGTTCAAACGTATCTAAAACCAATTCTCCAGATACTGCTGTAGTCCGTTTCATCATTGACTCTTGGTTTGGCTGTTTTATAAAATTGTAATTTTGCAAAAAAAAATAATAATAATTGCCTTTGAGTGAGTCTGGGCTTGGTAAACCCTTGACTTCACCTTGGAATGTTTGGCCTAATAACGTAGCATATGTTTTGTTGTTCTTCCCCCCATAACCTGACGTACTCAGTTAGTACAACAATAGTAGGTGTTGTACGAACATGATGCAGTATAGTAGAATGGTGAAATGGCATGTCACTGCACTACACTGTTTAGGGTACCGACATGCATTGTGTTATAGCCAGACGCTGGAGGCCGGCGAGAGACGGATGGGAGAAAGAATGAGACGGAAAGGAAAGAGCCCCCCCCCCCCCCCCCCCCCCCCATTCTTCCTCTGTTCCTCCGTGTTCACCCCCCCCCCCCCCCCCCCCCCTTCCCCAATCTCAGGTTACCCGGGAGCAAAGAGGGAGGAGCTGTCCTGAAGCTCTTGTCTGCATTATTATTCTATTATTCTCTCCCTCCCTCCTCCCTTCTTCCTTCCTGTGTGTGTGTACATAATAGGAGAAAGTGAGGGCAGGCAGCGGCGTGGTGTGTGTGTGTGTGTGTGCGCGTGCGCGTGCGCGCTCTGTGACTGACATTGCTAGGGACGGAGCGAGGGATGTGGAAGCAGCGTCTCCTCTAAATAGAGGGGGGAGAGAGAGAGAGAGAGAGAGCGAGAGCGAGAGAGGAAAGGAAAGGAAGGAGACGGAGCGTCCTGGACCAGACGGGGAGGAGAGAGGAGAGGAGAGCAGAGGACCACTGCATCACGCCCGGCAACACAAACTGAGAAGAGAGAGAGAGAGAGAGAGAGAGAGAGAGAGAAGGGATGAGAGAAGGCAGGTGGAAGGAAGAAGAAAGGAAGGCTCCCTGCGTTTTCTGAGGTCCAGCTGGTTGCTAAGGAGAGGGAAAGAAGCAAGCCATAAACAGGGAAGAAAGGCAAAGCTAGCCGTGATTGGTGGTTGTTGCGGAGCGCGAGCGAGCGAGACAGGATCAAAGGGAGAACTGGTTCAGGGAGGGGAGCCGCTCTTTGGCTTTGTCTGTTAAAATTATAGAAATATTATTGAAGCATGTAAACCTGTTCAAATAAAGCCATTACAGCATACCAGTGCCCTACAATAGCATGTATTGTTGAGGTAGAGAAAGGAGCAGGGGAATATTTCCCTTTTCACACAGAAGGGGTGAAGTGAGGATAGAGGCTGGGAGATCAGACAGTTGCTCCCAGAACTAGAAACAACAATATTGATTTTCACGTCACTGAGAAGAAGAGTATTTCTTAGAAATCTACAATTTCAGTGATATTTGAAGGATTTATATATCCATTTTTTAAACATATATTTTGTTTTTGAATCCTTTTACCTTTCAGTCTGTGGTGTTGCTGTCACTTAACCATTGTTTTTTACAGAAATATTCAGGCTGGACATATGCAAAATGCTTTTAAATGATTTTATCTTGTGAGCTCACATACAGTGGGTTATTGTGTATAACTGGTGTGAATGGTTTACTAGAGCAATATTTCACGTTTTGTCTGGACTCCTCTTTGGAGTTTTGAATGATAAACAGTTTGGATGTTAATACTGATTAGTTTGACTGTTTTCACACAAAAAAATTTTGGGGGGGGGGGGTAATCGTATCCCGTTATCTCTTGCAAATAAATGTAATTGTTAATAGTAGTTATGTATGCTTAGTATTTGTATAGTTGGTAGTATAGATTTATAGACTAATAGCTGTAGCCTAATAGTTGCAATTATTTTGGTATTGTAGACATTTTAATGGGGGTTGCTTTTATCTAATGGATTTGTACGTGGACTTGTAATGGTGTATCAGTGCCAATAATATTGTAATGTTTGATTTCATTTTTTACTCGAGTTAACTGGTGCTATCGGTTGATCTCAGTGAACCAAATCAATTTGTGTAATTATAGTAGTAAAATACACTACGTGTAGCCTATACTTTACGTGACAGGTTGCATACAGCATCAGATGCCGTGCCTTTGAACCAAACCTGGTCAGAGCTTCTCTTTCACCCCACACAGCCATAGCATCTTAACCACGTTCGCGTATCGTTTGTCCCACCGTGACCCTAGTCTAGTGGGCTTTGTGTCAGACACGGTGAGATATTATCGCGTTGACGACAAAATCCGGTCATTCCAGGTAGTCATAGGCTAAACAGTAATTTCAGTAGAGAATAGAGATATTGCTTATCTTTTATAAAACGTGCTGTATGCAAGAGCGCCTGTTTTGTAATGTTTTAATACAGAGATGTAGTCTGCTCAGGCTTCGTTCAGTTTGAAGAAGACCCTTATGCTCTGGCGGACACACTGCTGTTCTTTCTGCACTAATTTACACCACGCTCCTTTGACAGGCACTAATTAGCTCTGTCGTCCACCAAACTATGCTGCACTTACACTGTACAGAGTTTTATTGATCATTGCCGATCTACAACTGCAGCGAACGGCAGTTTTTCTTAAAAACCACTTTGACCATACATTTGATTACTGGAAATCCATACAGTTATATCTGACCTTGGATGCACCCAAGCACGCTGTGGAATTGTTTTCCAGTACCCGCAGGTACACGCGCGGTGTCCTCACGCGACGTCTACACCTCGTTCCGTGCAGCAGCTTGTGCGACTTATAACGCGTTTTAACGAATGATTTTTGGATGAAACCACACGGTAATGCCCGGTGCGATGGCGAGCGTCGTCCAAATTGATAAAGACTGCCGTTGCGCGCACTGCTATTATCCACATTGCACTGGACTTTATGGCCACTGCACTGCGTTGACTATATGCGCTGCACTAATTGGATGATACATGCCATAGTAACAGCCCTTTATAACACTGCATTGACTATCACTGATCAGAGCCTGGCGGCGCTACTCGGTGCTATATAGCAGCGCGTTGATAGACGCGGGAGCTGTCATGGGCTTAACTAATTTAACTGTCTATGGTGCTGCTCTGACCTGCATCATTCTCTACTCTTATGCACTGATATTCACTGTGGTACTATGCTTTACACTGCACTGAGGTGTTGTCTATCATGTGAACCACAGACACCCTCCTAAACACTTAAACAGCGGTTGTGTAGTAACATTATTTAGTAGTTTTCTCTCACACCGAAGAGAAGAACTCATCAATGTACAAAACACAAACTTGGTTAGGACGCTTAGTTAAACAACTGTCGACCATTGCACAGACTACAGTTGCTGCTGGGTGTTGACGCCTGCTAAAATTGCTATTGACTGTTTATCGTCGCATTGGCTGTTACCGCTGTTAACTGTTCCATTGGCTTATGACTAGATAAATCTCACCAACGCACAGCCGGTCAATACCACACGCACTGACTGTTTTTTGTAGTACAGCAGACGGCGTAGTTGCTGCTTCTGACCTGTGCTCCACAGGTGCCCTGTGCCATAGCATTCTGACAGGAACTGGGGAGGGGGGGGAGAGGGGCAGCACAGGTGCAGAGCTCTGTGCTGTGGTGTGCCGTCTCTTTTTCCCCGGGCGGAAACCCTGGTCACTCAGGAACCAATGAACTCAGCCGCGCTCGACGCGCCAAACCAGACTGTTTTTGTAGTGTCGCCCTCCAGTAAAGCGGGCGCTGTTTAATACGCGTGTGATTGATTTAATAATTAGTTTTAATGAGCCTAATGCTCAGGGATCCCAAGGTGGAACTTCAAACTGGGTCATTAGGACTCGGATGTGACGGCATAATTGTGATGCTAATGGTTGTGATCGTCTTGTGATCCACACTCTGATCACTGTTTGTGCTGCAGTGTGAATCTCTACACTCTTATATCTGGGACTTATATTCGTTGTTTGCTTGTGATCAAACGGTGCTGTTGTACACCCCACTGCTTTAACACAATAGAGCCATACTGTTCTATACAGATACTGTCAGGGGTGGGGTTATAGACACATCTATAGTCCCCTATTTTTACCAGTTTATCTGTATATCTGTCAAATTTGTGCTTTATATCTTACCTGTGAAATTGAAGTTTGTGCGTGTGCGTGTGCGTGTGCGTGTGTGTGTGTGCGTGTGTGGAGAAAGGGGGAAGTAAAAGTCAAAAGAGGGGTACTGAAAAGGAGACAGTCTGGAGAACGGTCGAGGTAACGAGGGAGGGGCAGCGGGGGAGGCGGAGGTCATCTGGAAGAGGAGAGAAGGGGCGGTGGTGAGAGAGAAGGAGGCGCAGGGGAGGCAGGAGGCGGAGGTGGAGTACACAGTTTGGAGGAGGAGGGAGGGCTTCCGGGAGAAGAGGGAGGACAGCTTCAGGAACGGGAGGCAGGCCGAGCGGGAGCCGGAGGTGGTGTGGATAAAGAGAGAGGAGGACAAAGACAGGAACAGACTCCGCCCTGCGGAGAGGGGGAACGAAACCGTCTGGAGGAAAAGAGAGAGGGAGTGAGAGGAGGGAGAGAGTGGGAGTGAGAGAGCGGCAGGGCGAGAGAGAGAGAGGTGAGAAAAGGAGGGAAGACTGAGGCAGAGAGAGGAAAGTTTGGCTGCTGGCGTGCGAGTGACGCGTCTGGCTGCATTTTTATACTCGTATGGAGAAGTGGGATGTACTGTCCGCTGGGCCCCACCGGCGTATTGATCCGTCAGCCGCACGCGCCTTCCTTTATTTAGGCAAGCCGTGGCTCCAACCAGAAAATATTATCTGGAGTTAATCGGCTTTTTATTGAGGCACCGTCAGCGGCCCCCTCCCCGAAACCACACACGTGCTGACGGCCACACGGGCCGTGCAGTCGCGCACATGTACAGCACACGCATGCTAACGGCTTTGCTCAAGAGACGCAGGGAGACGGACATAAACGCCAGCACGGACAGACACGAAGAAAACACCCACCCACGCACGCAAAAAAATGTCATAGTCCAAATAAAGCGCACAGAAGCGCATCGTTCACACAGAAAATCACGGACCCCTGTGTCCTTAGATGTTTAATATGCTTTTTAATGGTGCTAATTTGCAATGACTCTTGTTTTCAAAGCAGCAGCCTAACAGATATGTGCAGATTGAGGGCTAACACATGAAGAAGACTTGTAAACAGTAATAGATTTGGGACGGAGGAGGTGTATGCAGGTCATATTGGATGAGTTTGTGTGGTGGGTTGAACTGTACGGTGCAGTGTGTTCTGCAATTTCCCAGAATGCTATAAAAAACAGGAAGCCATGAAGACTGAGAGAAACTGGACGCGAAATTCAGAATAAAGGGCAAGGTCGTTTTTCCGGAGAATTCCACAGACTCAGAACCGTAAGAGGGAAGAAAAATAACCCAATAACCAGCAAAACAAGCAAAAAGAGTGGCTTGATTATATAACTAGAAAAAACCTGTAAAGAATCCAAAGCTGACGAAGAAGAAGAATGGACTTGGTCCCAAAAGTAAAATACAGCCATTTCCGCAGCGAATCTCTCAGCTCGACCGATGATTCCAACAACTCCTCTCTCCCTCCTTCTGCTGCTGTCTCTCCTGGTACTCCTCCTGGCTTACCCTCCTCTCTCTCCTCCACCTCCCTCACCCCAATCCTGCCTCCCTCATCCCCCCGGGCGCTGGCAAACAGCCCCACGACACTCTGCTCATTCTTCCCCCGAATGGGCACTCTGCGTCTGGGCGTCTCGCCCACTCTGCTCCCCGGTCTGAAGGCTGGAAGTAGGCCGCAGCCGCCTCCGGCAGCCGAAGAGCCCCCCGGGGAGGTCCTGGCGGAGAGCGCGCCCCCACTAATCGCCCCCTCTCCCCCTCCCCGACCCCCGCAGGACATGAACCGGCTCGGGGGGGCCTCGCGGCGGGCCCGGGTGGAGGGGGGCCAGCTGGGCGGGGACGAGTGGACGCGTCACGGATCCTTCGTCAACAAGCCCACTCGCGGCTGGCTCCACTCGGACGGCGTGGTCAGCTCCACCGGAGTCTCCTACACTGTCCGGGTACGGCCCCTCCTTCATCAGCGTTCGTTTGCGAATGAATGAATTCTATTCATCTTTTATTGGTCTTTGTCATTTTCACATCTACACGCCCACTCCTTGCTTTACCATCACTGATTTTAGTCTAACTGTTACTCATTGTTGGAGTAGATTATCTTGTCATCATTATTGATGCTAGTGGTACTAGCATTGTGCTGATGTCACTTTTGGCATGAAAAATATTACTCTGACCCTGTTACACCATATTGTGCATTTGCCGAATGTAGTCGTACGCTGTTGTCATCTATTCATGTCTGTATCCTCTTCTTTTCTCTCCAGTATATGGGGTGTGTGGAGGTGCTGCAGTCAATGAGAGCCCTGGACTTCAATACAAGAACTCAGGTCACACGGTACGTTTTTCTGCGTCCACCTGCATTGAGTCTCTCTGCGTGAGAGTGCTGGCGCATGAATAACTGTTTAGCTTGAATAGGAGAACAATTAAATATGCTGTGGTAATGGGGACTTCAGTATTTGTCTTTGGTTAAGAGATGTCCTCAAGGCGTTTGAAGCTCTGCGCGCTTACATTCCTGCCACTTTGATAAGAAAATAGAATTTGAGTGATTTGTCATTGGGCTTCCGGACCAGTATTAAGACTCGTCTATCAGAATCTTTTTCTGATGTCATCTCTGGGCCTTTGTGTTGTGTTATTACCTCAGTGAATCTGTCTGTCACCAGGAAAATGAGTGAATTAATTTCAAATGGGACAATAAATTATTTGACACTGCAAGAAAATACTGTGGAGGTTCACACTGTGCTGAATACTAGTCTAATTCGTACTTGGTTGACCTGTAATGATCCGCCAAAATGTTATTATCCCCTCCTGTAGGTAGTGTTAACTCCTGTCTGTCTGCTGTGATGGATACATTTTGGGTTTAGATGGCAAATGTATATTGATTATTGTTATTGGACTCAAATCCCTGCTTTGTAGGGGTGTAGTGTATAGGACAGTATGTGTTTGTAGAAAGGCAAGCTTGTTTGACGCCTGGGGTCCTTTAATTTGAAATGGGTAATTAACGTGACGCCAATTAAGGGTGGCAGCAGTGTGCTGGTGAGCATGGTTGTACTTTCTTTTTTTAAAATATTTTATTTTTCACTCGTCTTTCCTCTCTCTGTCTCCCTTTCTGCTGTCAAGAGTCCCTCAAATGATTTATTTACTCTTTCTTTTTGTTCTTTTGTGTCCCCCGCCCTTTGTGGTCAGTATAGTTGGGGGGGGGGGGGTGGGGGGGGGTTGGTGGAGAGAACGCTGAGTGCAGCTCTGACCACATATACATATGCCCCCTCCCCCCACCGCTCCGTCTCACGCTCCCTCTCTCCCACCCCTCATTTCCTGTTTTTATGTGTTAGTGTAACTGATTGTCTGGTTGTGTAACTGTGTAGGTCGGGCCATTTCACCAGAACATTATGTTGCATTTTTTTAAATTTCACAGCCTCCTACGTTAAATGAGAATGGCCCAAGCGCGCTGTGCCGTTTCAGAGTCTCATTTAAAACAGAATCTGAGCTGGGTCTAAACGCGCCGTTTCAGTCTCTCATTTAGAGCAGAGTCTGAGCTGGGCCTAAACGCGCCGTGCCGTTTCAGTCTCTCATTTAGAGCAGAGTCTGAGCTGGGCCTAAACGCGCCGTTTCAGAGTCTCTCATTTAGAGCAGTGTCTGAGCTGGGCCTAAACGCGCCGTGCCGTTTCAGTCGCTCATTTAGAGCAGAGTCTGAGCTGTGCTCTCATTTCCTTTGTTGTTTTCCCACACGCTGATGAAAAATTTATGGTCGTTCCCATTGTGTCATTTCACATGGACTCTTCCATGCTGGAGAGTGTACCCACAGTGTCTCAGCAGAGCTTATCATGTCAGTCAAACAGAATATCAGAAGCGAAAGCCTGGGTGCAGCGCTGTGTGAGGTCAGCGTATCCCCGGTAATGGGGTTAGGTTTGAACAGAGCGTGTGTTCAGTAAAGGTGCTGTGTGTGAGCGCAGCATGTGTTCGGTAATGGTGGTGTGTGCGAACGCGGTGTGTGTGTAATAATGGTGTTATGTGTAAGCTCAGCTTGTGTTCAGTGATGGTGTTATGTGGAAGCCCAGCATGTGTTGAGTAATGTTTTGATGTGCTGTGTTGCAGGGAGGCGATCTCTGTGGTGTGTGAGGCGGTACCTGGTGCCAAGGGAGCTCAGCGCAGGAGAAAGGTAGCGTCCCTCTCTCTCTCTCCTCTCTCTCTCTCTTTCCCCCTCTCTTTCCTTCTTTCTCTCCTTCTCCCTCCCTCCCTCCCTCTCTCCCAGGAGGGGCTTTTCACACTTCAGCACACAGCACAGACAGGAGCCTAAAACCCCCCCCCTTCTCTCAGTGACGAGAAGAGAACACAAACATGGCGCTGCCTCTTCCTTTCTTTATGTTCAGTATACGCACACAGACGCCCATCTCCGCTGTAACCAACCCTCTCATATACACTCCTGTATACGAATCCCCCCCCCCGTGCGGACAGGGGTTCGAGTCCCAGCCGTGGTATTTTCTCACTGTGGGTCCTTCTCTATCTGTATCCCCCTCTGCTTTCTCCCTGTCTGAATAAAGTAAAGTAAAAATACATTTAATACATTTAATCAAGTCAAAGTGTGGTGTTGCAAACATTTACCGCCTTCACCGCCTCCACTGAGAGCGAGAATAGGCTCTGTCTCATTGCTTAGCTTCTGTCTGTCACGTTCTGGCTGCTCTCGTCAAAAGTCTGCCTTTTGGTCCAGCGGAAGGGCAGGTCTTCCAGATGAGATTGCTTTCTGAATATAGCCACCTGCTCTTCAACTTTGTTGCTGTGTTTTTGCCATAAGCCGCCCAAGTTGCGCCAGACGGCGGCAAAAATGCTTTTCAGCCAATCGCGGCTCGCAGGCTCTCCGCTCGCAGGTTTTTTTATAGGCCGGCTGGTTTCGGTGGTTGCGCTGTGGTCGCTGAGTCTGTGCTCTTTGAGGATCCGTCTCGGTTCGACCCCTGGCAAGATGCAGCATTCTCACAGACCAGATGTTATTCACTATGCAGCCGTTTTCTGCACATTCAGTCCTGCCTGTGCCCCTATGGAAAAATAATGTGCTGCAGTATATTGTAAATATATCAAAATTATCTTCACAATATATTTAAAATATACTGCAGTATATTACATTTCCATAAGGGTGCTGCCTCTCTGTCATGCGCTCGCCATCTTTAGTCCTGCTGTCTGAAAATGTCTGTTGTGTGTCTATGATTTTGGAAGAACATGTTGTTTAGTTATTTCTGCCACTCTCCATTCCTCCCCCTTTCCTTTCTCCCTTTCTCCCATGTTCCCCCTCTCCCTCTCTCTCCCTCCTTGTTCCTCTCTCCCTCTCACCCCTCTTTCTCCCTGTCTCTGACCCCACCCACAGCCCTCCTCCCGCTGCGTCTCCTCCATCTTGGGGAAGAGTAACCTTCAGTTCGCCGGAATGACAATCAGTCTCACTGTGTCCACCAGCAGCCTGAACCTGCTGGCGGCTGACTGCAAACAGGTGAGGGGGCGGGGCTCTGACACGGACGCCGACTGCAAACAGGTGAGGGGGCGGGGCTCTGACACGGACGCTGGTGGGAAAAAGTTGTGCTCGTATGTTAAGAACATCACAATGCGGTTTGTCTGTCTCTCTGCCTATCCGGTCTGTCTGTCTGTCAGTCCGTCTGTCTGTCTGTCCATCTATCTGTCTGTCATGGTAGGGGTAACACATTGGGGTGTGGGTGGTGTTTTCTTTGTGGGAGATTAAGGTAGGGGGGTGGGTGGGTGGGAGGGGGGCGACTTCACTATTTGTAATTAAAACTATTTATCTTTTTCTTTTTGTTTGTTATACCCTTTCCTCTGAGAGGCTTCATTACATAATTTTCCAAATCATAAATAAAAAATAAAGAACATCACAACGCCTCGCTCACATAGCAGGGCGGAAGTGAGTTATGATTCCGTCACATTGTGGTTATCTTAACTTTGACACTCAGACTTTCACAGAACAACTATTTCAAAGAAAGGGTTATCCATGGAGGGAAACCCTGATGCACTGTAAAACTAATTAAAGTTAAACGTGTAAACATTTACATACAGTGGGGTCCCAAAGTCTGAGGAAAACTGCCAAGACCTGTTTGTGTTCAGCATCAAAGACTAACACAAAATATTTACTCAGTTCATATACCTGAAGCAAGATTACATAATGTTTTGTGAATGATATAATCATTTCTTTGTTCCAACTGGCTTTGAATCCTGAATGCAGATGCTGTTCTGTCTTGTAAACATCTTAGCTTAATATATTGGTCTTCAGATGGTGTGGCAGCTTTAGGTCTGCCTCATCTTGCTTTGGATGACTAAGTGACTTGACTTGGTTTCTGAAAATCTCTGTAATTTGCATTACAGTAATGTAATGTACTGGCCCCTTAGTAACTGTCAATTTAGCTGCAATTTGGTGCTGGGACAGTCCTTCATCACACGAAACACACTTGAAAGCTTTGCCAGGACTATGCGAAGTCTAAGGATGAGCAAGCACTGTTAGCCAGGGTTTCCCGCCACAGTCACCAGAATGGTAGACAAGTAGCTAAAGACTATACCCTTAATATTAGCAAAATGTGTTGATTTGTGTCAGTAAAAAATAAGGTAATCTTGCTTCGGAACTGTACTGAGTGAAAATCTTGTGTTCGTTTTTGATGAACGATGAAAACAAATAGATCTTGGTTAGTATCCTCAGACTTTCGGACCCAACTGTACATCTATGGTTTTCGTTTTATAAATTTTCATATTCATAAATGTCCATATTTCTTTTGCTCCATGCCCCCCCCCCCCCCCTGCTCTTTTCCAATCCGTGCTTCTTTTATTAATCTCTCTCATTCCTCCATTTTTTTTCTTTCCATTTTGTGTCTTTCTCACCCCTCCCCCGCCTGTCCTCCTACAGATTATCGCCAACCATCACATGCAGTCCATCTCTTTCGCTTCTGGAGGCGACCCCGTGAGTTACTCTCTCATCTCCCTCCGTTTCAACTTCTCGCTCTCTCGCTCTCTCTATCTCTGCATCTGTTCATCACGTTGGCCCGCTGCTCGTATCAGTGTCTCTTTCCTTCTATTTCCGTCCTTCGCTCGCATTTTTGTTCTTCCCTTCCCGGCCTCGATGAATATGCTTACACCCGCGAAATCTTCCCGTATTATTTTGCGTGCGGCGCGAGCCAGCTGCACGTCTTCAGAGGATGCGTAGGAATTTGATATTCGGGATACGGCCTGAATTTGGGTTCTGAATTGTGAATACGAAGCAGAATGTTGATCGCGCTAACGTACAATGACATGCTAAATGGACTGGATCGTGTGAGCAGTTTGCTCGGAATTTGTCCCTTATTCGGAATGTCACTCGAAATTTGTCTCTCGTTTGGAGTATTTTGCATGCGAGTGTCTTTGGCTATCCCCGAGACAAGTGGCCGGGTTCAGCTTGACTATATAGGTAGGCAGTAAATGCACACACTCATAATGGACTTCATAAGAGTTTGCAGAATCTTCCTAATGAACACAGAGCAATATCACAGAGCAATCACAGAGATGGCCACATTCATGAAAATACAGGTGCCTAGGTCTTAATAAATTACAGATGCCTTTGTGTGTGGAAATAATGGTTAAGAAGCACATCTTGAGCCTCGTCGCTTATTTCCTAAAATTACTGTTAATGGGACATTCGACATTTCAAGATTTCAAGTGTCATTTATGTGATTGTTGGTTCAGTTCCTTATGATTGACCCAGGTGGTCCGTCTTTTGCATCAGAACACTATTCTCGTTAGTGACGACCACATGTCAGGTGTGCCGCACTGCACCCGTCCTGCTAATGGATAGAGCGCTTAAGGTACCATCCACACATTTTTTGCCGCATACTTTTGCCTGCACCCCCCATACATTCTCAAAGTCTGTCATCTTCTGGTCCTCCGTTTTCCTTTCCTGTCTTTTCCTTTTTCTCTCTCCGCTCGCCATTTTGTGATTTACTCCTTTAACTGCGGATATTCCTCCCTCTGTCTGTCCCTCTCTACACCCGCTCCCGTCTTTTCACCCCTTCCCCCTTTCCTCTCATCCCCTCCCCCATTCACTCGCTCTCCTCCCCCACATGCCCGTCCCTCCCCTCCTCTTCTCTATCCCCCTCTCTCAGGACACCGCAGAATATGTAGCGTATGTAGCCAAAGACCCTGTCAACCAGAGAGGTGAGGTGCATCGTTTTATCTCCTTTTAAAATAAACTGACTTCGTTTGGTGTTGTAGTCTGTACTCCTGTACTCGCTATCGACATTTAACATGTCGGCAGCGTTCATTTTGACTTTAAATGTATTGGCTTTAAATGTATTGCTCTCCGCCCCCCCCAGCCTGTCACATCCTGGAATGCTCTGAGGGTCTGGCGCAGGAAGTCATCAGCACCATCGGCCAGGCTTTCGAGCTGCGCTTCAAACAGTACCTGAAGAACCCCCCCAAACTCGTCACCCCCCACGACAGGTCAGTGCCCTGGCCAGGTGTGAGGGTACAGGACAGTCTGTAGGTTCCCCTGGTTGCGTAGCGCATCGCGGGGAACGCAAGCGGCCCTTCGCAGGTCTTTGTTAGACGAGGCTAAAAGAGAGGGAACCGCTAATGTTTCTCTCGCCGCAGGATGGCTCCGTTCGACGGGTCGGCGTGGGAGGAGGAGGATGAGGAAGGCGCCCCCGGTCCGGACGTGCCATACTATAACAACTTTCCCGGCAAGCAGCCCCCGCCGGGCGGACTGGTGGACATGAGGGGCCGCCAGGGCCACAGCACAGGGGCCACTCTGGTAAGAGAGCAGCGGTAGTTTTCTACCTAAGTGGATTCTGGGAAACTGGTAGTGGCGCTTGCTTTCCATACATCATCATTTCTTGCTGTAGAACATTAATCAGGTAATTTAATTTGATGTAATTTGATGTATTCAATGTTAAATTGAACAAATCCATACAATTTTTGCCTGTGTGAGGAATATTTTAATATATTCTACCAGTTTCATCTTTGCAGCATTGTGTTACTGTGTAAGCACTGTTGTTATTGTGTAATAACACTGTAATATTGTGTTATTCTCTTTGCAGCCATACGGACAGAATGATGTACACAAGCAGCCCCTGCCACCACTTCCAGGTCCGTCTGCTCCCTGACCCACAGTGTCCGTCTGCTCCCTGAGCCACGCTGTCCGTCTGCTCCCTGAGCCACAGTGTCCGTCTGCTCCCTGAGCCACGCTGTCCGTCTGCTCCCTGAGCCACAGTGTCCGTCTGCTCACTGAGCCACGCTGTCCGTCTGCTCCCTGAGCCACACTGTCCGTCTGCTCACTGAGCCACGCTGTCCGTCTGCTCCCTGAGCCACAGTGTCCGTCTGCTCCCTGAGCCACGCTGTCCGTCTGCTCCCTGAGCCACGGTGTCCGTCTGCTCCCTGAGCCACACTGTCCGTCTGCTCCCTGAGCCACGCTGTCCGTCTGCTCCCTGAGCCACAGTGTCCGTCTGCTCCCTGACCCACAGTGTCCGTCTGCTCCCTCAGCCACAGTGTCCGTCTGCTCCCTGAGCCACAGTGTTCGTCTGCTCCCTGAGCCACGCTGTCCGTCTGCTCCCTGAGCCACAGTGTCCGTCTGCTCCCTGAGCCACGGTGTCCGTCTGCTCCCTGAGCCACAGTGTCCGTCTGCTCCCTGAGCCACACTGTCCGTCTGCTCCCTGAGCCACAGTGTCCGTCTGCTCCCTGAGCCACAGTGTCCGTCTGCTCCCTGAGCCACACTGTCCGTCTGCTCCCTGAGCCACAGTGTCCGTCTGCTCCCTGAGCCACGCTGTCCGTCTGCTCCCTGAGCCACAGTGTCCATCTGCTCCCTGAGCCACAGTGTCCGTCTGCTCCCTGAGCCACGCTGTCCGTCTGCTCCCTGAGCCACGGTGTCCGTCTGCTCCCTGAGCCACGCTGTCCGTCTGCTCCCTGAGCCACTCTGTCCGGCTGTCCGTCTGCTCCCTGAGCCACAGTGTCCATCTGCTCCCTGAGCCACAGTGTCCGTCTGCTCCCTGAGCCACACTGTCCGTCTGCTCCCTGAGCCACAGTGTCCGTCTGCTCCCTGAGCCACACTGTCCGTCTGCTCCCTGAGCCACAGTGTCCGTCTGCTCCCTGAGCCACAGTGTCCATCTGCTCCCTGAGCCACAGTGTCCGTCTGCTCCCTGAGCCACAGTGTCCGTCTGCTCCCTGAGCCACAGTGTCCGTCTGCTCCCTGAGCCACAGTGTCCGTCTGCTCCCTGAGCCACGGTGTCCGTCTGCTCCCTGAGCCACGCTGTCCGTCTGCTCCCTGAGCCACGCTGTCCGTCTGCTCCCTGAGCCACGCTGTCCGTCTGCTCCCTGAGCCACGCTGTCCGTCTGCTCCCTGAGCCACGCTGTCCGTCTGCTCCCTGAGCCACGGTATCCGTCTGCTCCCTGAGCCACAGTGTCCATCTGCTCCCTGAGCCACGCTGTCCGTCTGCTCCCTGAGCCACAGTGTCCATCTGCTCCCTGAGCCACAGTGTCCGTCTGCTCCCTGAGCCACACTGTCCGTCTGCTCCCTGAGCCACGCTGTCCGTCTGCTCCCTGAGCCACGCTGTCCGTCTGCTCCCTGAGCCACGCTGTCCGTCTGCTCCCTGAGCCACAGCGTCCGTCTGCTCCCTGAGCCACTCTGTCCGGCTGTCCGTCTGCTCCCTGAGCCACAGTGTCCATCTGCTCCCTGAGCCACAGTGTCCGTCTGCTCCCTGAGCCACACTGTCCGTCTGCTCCCTGAGCCACAGTGTCCGTCTGCTCCCTGAGCCACGCTGTCCGGCTGTCCGTCTGCTCCCTGAGACGCGCCACGCGTCTTCTCCACACACCTCGTTGTGAACATGAATAAATGTTTCTAGCTACAGCCTGGCATAGCTACACTGCAAATGTCAGCTCCAAGAGTCCAGGCAAAACAACTGAATCTTTTTCATTGTTGGTGTGTTTAACAATAACGTAATATTTACAAAGCATATAACAAAATACGTAACATTTTCCATGTAGTCACCAAGTTCGGTAGCTAATGAAGCGATTGTTTTGGTCAGTTCACTAGTCTAAAGTTAGCTATCTACCGGTTCACGATAGCTATCTTTAGCAAAATATGTAAACATGTAAATTGTCGAACAAGGTGACCCTCTATCCCAGATTTACAGTTACTCAATACACCTAGCCCCAATTCAGTACCCTGCTGGACGTTTTACAACGGGACCTTTTTTCAGGTTTTCATACCTGATAAATAAAGGAGCTAATCTTTCAGCTAGCCTGTTTTACTCAAACACTACAATTGACAGTAATGGCCAGCTGAATTATAGAGCCAATTTCATAAAGACTTATGCCGGTCACTTGTCCCGTTCGGCGGTGCAGGAGTGGGTGAAACTCTCAACAGTTATCTTGCATCTAGCTGTATTGTGAACACGCAAGGTCAATCTCATTGTTGCGGGTGTGGTGCTGAATTTCTCACACAGCAGTTCTTTCTATGATTGCTTCCAACTAAGCATGACCGTTCCTCGATATCCTTCTAAAAAAAAAAAAATGTAATATTTCCACTTCTTGCAGCGTTATCTCCTGTGTTCATTGTTTGTAGGATTAAGGAAAAGATTATGTGACTCATTAGCATTGTCCTCACTCTCCCCGTCTGCCTGTCTCTCGCTCTCTTTCACGCCCACACACACAGTTGGCGCGAGGGAAGGTGGCCGTGACCTGTTTGATGACCCTTCTTATGTCAATGTGGATAAACCCCGTCCTCCCGCTGCTGCTGCTGCCGCCGCCGCCGCTAACGGCAATGCTCATAGAGACGCATTCGACATGAGTAAGAGTTTGTCCTTGCTGCCCGTCAAGTGAAAATATCCCTGTGCGCGCGCCGTTTCTGTTCTGGAACGTTCTCTCTCTTTGTCTGCCCCTCCTCAGAACCCTTCGATGACGCACTGTCTGGTGCTGCAGCGCCCCCTCTGGCGGAGCAGCTGCAGTGCGAGCTGTGGTTTCACGGCAGCCTGAGCCGGCGGCAGGCAGAGAGGCTTCTGACCAGAGATGGAGACTTCCTGGTGCGCGAGTCGGGCACCACCCCGGGGCAGTACGTCCTCACGGGGCAACAGGGCAGTCAGCCCAAACATCTGCTGTTGGTGGACCCCGAGGGTGTGGTGAGTATAGGCATCTTAGCTACATTTTATGGCTAAATGGAAATAAATTAAACTTTATGCACACCCTATCCAAGTAAACAGCCTTGCAGTTTGCTGTACGCTTGCTATAAATACCAGGATTCAAGCTATCAAATGTATTTAGTTGGAGTCTTCATTCAGCACTGTAATTGCTACCCTGAGACCAGGCGGCCATTTTCTCTCTAGTTAAAGTCTGTTTGTGCAATATTTGTGTCTGAAAGCTTTTTCTCACTCCCTTCCTCTCTTTTTCTCCCTCTCCCTCATTCCTCTCTCCCCTCCCTCCCTCCCTCATACTCCTCCTCGGCTCACCCTCTCCCCCCCGCCTGTGCCTCACCTCACCCAGGTCCGCACCAAAGACCACCGGTTCGAGAGCGTAAGTCACCTGATCAGCTATCACATGGACAACCGGCTGCCCATCGTGTCGGCCGGGAGCGAGGTGTGTCTGCAGCAGCCAGTGGAGCGCCGAGCGTGAGGAGAGCCAAGCGTGAGGAGAGCCTCACGTCAGACCAGCGCTCCGAGTGCGTCTCGCTCTTCTCATATCCAAGGCCGTCGTCTTCAGTTAGTTTTTAAATCGTGTCTCAGATTCATAGGAATTTAAACGACAGGCTTCACACGTCATGCCATGACATCATCTTGATGATTTATTGTTTTGTTCGTTAGTTTTTTTTTGTTTTTTTATTTTTATTTTTTTATTTTTTTTAAGTGAACATATCTGACGTCATTAGAGAAATGTTTACTTGAAGTTGAAGCCAGAGAGTTCTATTGGACCGTATCATCGGAAGCGAGAAAGTGCTTGTGCCCTCTGAACTGTGTAAAAATCGTGATGAAATCCTGTCCTTTTGAATTTGCCAGACAGGGCGAGAGAAGGGCAGTGGCTCTGCAGGGGAGTTCAGCTCCTGTAACTCGCTCGTATCTGGGCCACATGGACTGGCATTGAGTGAGCAAAGAGCCACTGTGATCACATCAGCATCAAGGCTCTGTCACTGTCAATAACTGGAATTCATTCCAAAGAAGAACATACTAAACGCCATGAATGAGTGTGTGAAGCCGTCAACCTTTCTGCATTTTTGTCTACATAGAATGGAAGCGTTCCAAAGACAAGACCGAAGTCGAGTTGGAATCATCGGAAATGTGCATTGTAACCGTGGAAACCATGCTCTCCAGATCAATTGACGTTCAGTGCGGCATACCGGCAAAATAAAGTGGAATTTGAAAGGGGTCGAGTCACTGCATTGTATGCATTGACTAGAATTTGGGTCTTATGGTCCTGTGGTCAAATTACCCCTTTCTAAAAAAAAAAAAAAAATGTAAAGATATAAAATAATTTGTTGGTGAAGCCCATCTGAATATAGAATGCCATTTGGACTCACAGCCCTCTGCTACTTCTAATCTTCGAGTACTGTGAAGACCATCACAGTGTGATGAGAGAAAAGGTGTAATCTGTAACCAGCTGCCATTGCCCACCACCCCCAAACTACATAAAGGAACAACACAAAAAACTGAACTCGATGGGGAAAACGATTTAAATGAAAAAGGGACCTCAGTCCCCAGTGCTGTTTCAACAGGTCTTATTGACTTTGTTAGACAACCACAAATAAGATTATGATGTCTGTCCATTTGCCTCTTAATTGTAACATTGGTGAATTAACTTTTTGTTTTGTTAAGAAAAAGAAACACTACTGTAAATTGAAGGTGAACTGAAAATGGGCTCCGGGTTTATGAATTATGAGCTGTAGCCATGTGTGGAACCGCTGGTGTGGTTGAAGCCAAGTCTCTAGGATTGTTCAGTAGGAAATGGAGGCCAATGGTGGGATAATCCTGAGGCAGCTGCCCCTTGTTCCCTTTCCAACGAGCTCTGTGCGGCCCACGTTAACTAAGCCAAAGAAAGGCTTTTACGCTCGCAGTTGCAGATGTGTGAGTCGTATAGAGGGAAAGCGTAAAGGGAGATGGCTGTAGTTTGCTGAAATTGTGCGGGTGAAGAAGGCCAGGGGGAGGAAGAGTAGGTGGTGCTCACTGGCTTTTGAAAGGTCCAAATCTGCGCGGTGATCGTTGCGCGTTACTGCTGCGTATCCAACACTTACCGCCATGGTCACGTGCTGACCCCGTCTAACCCATATCTCAACCAAATTACAGATTCCTGAGGGTGACAGCTTGCTACTTTCAAACTAGTTCTATGTATACAGGAAGATTCCACTTATCACGTATGACCACAAAGCCTGTTGTGGGTATACACTACCCTTCCTGGTGTTTTGTGTGTCTCTAGACACTTTTACCATTTGGAATTTGAAGAATGAAGAGTTTCTCTTCCTTCTGAAGGCCAGCTGCATAACATTTGCCCTTTGGGTGATATTCGGTCCTAGAAGTCACCTGCTCACTTCCTCATGTGCCATATTCTCATCATATCTAGTACCTGGTACATATCACATTATATCAATGGCCTCTCAGTGCATTGTGGGAAATATCCAGTCAGACTAGTGTTTTTTTTAAAGTTTTTTTTTTAAACTTTTGGATGTGCTTTGAGAAATGTATCTATGTGCATTGACAATCTACGAATGTGCATGTGTGTGTTGTGTGATCACTTTTGGATTGCTTTACTGGAGTTCCCAGGGAAGGCAGAGGAGACGGACCGTTTTATGTGCATGGTGACAGGAAGAAAAACGAGTGTGATTTCAGTGTACAGGCATGGCATTTTAGTGTGTACAACTCATCACAGAGCAACCCATCAATCTGCTTACCTAACAGTGCGCCAGGTTAAACACACATGGAGCGCTTACACCCGCAGTCATAATCACATTCAAAACAGTGCGGTTTTCTTTTTTCCCCAAAATGCTTTTTTCTTTCCTTTCAGGCAGCATTAATTATCCGTGATGTGGGCCCTCGAGTCTTCTGGACTCCCTCCAGGGAAAACTCCAGCTGAGGCACATGCTTTAAAATGAAACGGTTCAGAGAATGAAGGTGATTGGGGTGAAATGGCTGCCAAATCGGTAAAACTATGCAGTTTAACAAATAGTACTTTTCTTTTTTTTTTTAAAGGGGGGGTGGGTGCGCATTTTAATTTCCAGGTTTCACAACCTAAACAAATAGTGAAATAAAACTGCAGAGCAACACACCAGGGTTCCTCAGGAATCATCGTTTTGTTTTAATAAACCAAGTGAACGCGAGGGAGAATGAAATGATGAATTTTCGGATAATGAAGCTGGAGCAGTAGTTGGTTAACACCAGTAGAACATTACTGTTGCCTGTGGGCGTTTAGCCTTCTAAGCTAGATTGAATTCTCACCACATTACTGTGTGGAATTGGTCACCTTTGCCAATTGGTTAGTCCAGCCCCTTCCCATAAGGGACTGTTTGGTCAGGGTACATCAGACTAATGTACAGCGACCTTTGAGACTGATTGTGCCGCTAGTTATTTTCAAGAATGGGTTTTTAGGGGGCTTGAGGGGTACTGGGAGCTTGCACAGTTTAGCATTGAGAGGAGAGCCAAGTTGGTCTATATGCTGAAATACAGTAAATGTTACCTCTTAGCTAAAAGTGCTGTTATTTTATTATTTTTGGAGTGTGTTGTGATGTGGCCCAGGCTGGCAGTGTTTGAATACGAAGAGGGAAGTGAAAACATTTCTAAGAGATGTGGCTTCTTTCAGTTCACTTCTTTATTTCCTCTCTGGTGAGCCTGCAATGCTACAATATTTTTAGTGTTGTGATATCGGGGGGGGGAAAATCTATTGCTATTTTTTTTTAAAAGGCAAAACAGTGTGAATTGTGTTTTGATGTCGTGAACTCTGCTTTCATTGTTAAAGATTAACTGCGTAGTCTTTTTTTTGACGTGGGTTCACCAAAATATGTCTGAAGTGATTATTTTTAATGTCTAGTTGTTATACTGGAATTGACCTGCGGTTTGTATGGAAGGAGAGGGAGAGAGAGAGAGAGGGTGGGTGTGGGTCCCCTCAGATTGTGCCTTGTGCAGCCAGTATAACCACATTGATGGAATGCAGTCCATTTATGCACTTACAGTAGCATAGTGTGTCTTCAGTCAGCATAGTGTGTCCGCTATAGTGTCCACTATAACCAAAACTGTCACTATAAGACTGCAGCAACAAATGGCACTCGTCACATTTATAAGATGAGTCATTCTGGGTTTTGGTGATGTGCTTAAACAGATCCCAGCCTTTGTCTGAAGCATTGTTGACCACGATTCCGAGTTAGATAATCAACCAGCGTCAATCTATGCGCATTTTCAACCCTGAAACTGCTGATAAGAGAACTGTAAATTAATCGGACTTGGTTGATTTTTTCAGGATGAAGTCAAGCGTTTTTGAAGTTAAGTCGGAGTCTTTCTTTCGATTTTAGTGATGGTGTGGAAACAGAGCAGGCCTGTAAGCGAGATCATGTGCATTATTTACACCTACACACACCTGGTCATTTGCATCTGTATTGCAGAACTTGCACAGATGGAATTCGCATTGGTGCAAAGTGCATTCATTTACAAACGTGAGCGATTTAATTATTCGGAAGCCTGTTGACAATTAAATGAAACCAAGAAGATTTTCTTTAAAATCTGTTCGTTTTTCAGCTGTTGGTTTCTTTGCCAACACTGGTTCTAGAATTGCTGTATATTTCTGACAGTGAATTGCCACGGTGTTACTTGTGTAGATTTCATGTGCCTGTTTGTATATCACTTTTATTTTGATATGATATTTGACTGCTCTGGACACAGATGCATGCTTATTGCACAATGAGTGTTTGTTATGTTTTTACTATTGATCAGGCGCCAAGTTCACAACACTTAGGTCCAGCTGGCATTGTGTTGAACAGCCCTATTGGAGAGCCAATGGAAAAGCAAAATGAGCAGTGATTTCTGTACCAAGGCTAATTTTCAGCAGTGCTTTGTATAGAGCTGATTGCTTGTATGTGTGTTTGTGTGTGTGTATATGTGTTTGTGTGTGTGTGTATAGAACAAAAAAGCAAGAAAGAAAAGGACCTATGTTCCCTCCAAATTAACCATGAATAATGTTTGTATTTTTCTTCACAGCTGCCTTTATTGCATGTAAATCTTGAGATTTTATAATGTTATCATGTTATTGTTGTTTTTGTATTCTGCAAGCCAAAGTTTGTTTAGCCGGCACACGTTCATTTATTTTATTTTTTTAACTTTTGTGTTTACTACTATTTTGTTATTTGGGGGAAATGTATGTTTACACTTGTATCTGAAAATATAAATAGCTTATATGCATATGTCATTAATCTTTCTTGGTAAGTTTGTCTTTAAATATAATTTCTTTTACTCTACACAATACATTTTGTGTGCTGTATTTAATGTGTGCGTGCGTGCATATTGGAGAATAAGATGAAAATATCTGATGCCAGGGTGGTTGTAGTTTGTTGCTTTTTTCATCATGATACTGGACCGGGAACCAAAATCAAATTGCAAAGATTTTTTTGTACAATTTTATTATTATTTCTGATCACCCCAGACAAATTTGATTTGTCTGTGTACTGCACAATTTTAGATTTGTAATCAAACAATTCACATGTGGTTAATGTGCTTTTATTAGAGGGTGTCTTCATACATTTTGGTTTCATCATGTATCCAGAACTTTTATACATAGCCCCCCCCCTGTTTCAGGGCACCATAATGTGTGGTATTAATGTTATGTAAATGAAAGCAGTCATGTTTAGTATTTTGTTGCATATTGTTTGCATGCAATGTTTTCTTGAAGTGTGTGACCCATAGGCATGG
Source organism: Synaphobranchus kaupii (assembly GCA_029718625.1). Classification (NCBI taxonomy): domain Eukaryota; kingdom Metazoa; phylum Chordata; class Actinopteri; order Anguilliformes; family Synaphobranchidae; genus Synaphobranchus; species Synaphobranchus kaupii. Next base: position 72,810,325 of record CM056382.1, on the reverse strand, counting down.
CCACGTGCTGAGTATCTTCTCTGGTGATGCTATGCCAGGCCTGTACTGCAGCCACCTTCAGCTCTTGCTTATTTTGGGGGCTTGTTGCTTTTAAGTTTTCTCTTCAGCATTTTACTTCTTAGCAAACCGTAACCTGGCCATCCTGTTTTTGCGGCTAACTAGCGGTTTGCATCTGGCAGTGCAGCCTGTGTACCAGTGATCTTTTTCTGCTTAATGATGTTCCAGACAGTTGATTTTGGTAAGCCTAAGGTTTGGCCTATGTTCCTTTTTTTCTCAGCCTTATACTGGCTTCCTTGACTTTCATTGGCTCAACTCTGTTGACAAAAGCCTAGAATGAAGACTAGATACTGAAGGCTCTCTTATACCTGCACTAAGAAAGCAATTGAACACACCTGACTAATCAGAAACGCCCGTGAAGCCATTTGTCCCAAACATTATGTTGCCCTGATAATGTTTGCGACATTGGGGTGCTATGTATAAAGTTTTCTATCATTTCTACACAGTGAAAACAAAATGGATAATAAAAGCTGAGAATGTGCACTTTAACCACATGTGAATTGTTAGATTACAAACAAATATATCTTTGTCCCAAACATTATGGAGGGTACTGTGTATATGAGCATTGAACATCTGTACATCTGGCAGGGGAAATGGTGTGTGGAATGGAGGAGGCTAACAGGATGGGGAATTGGCTCAGAGGTAAGAAGCAGACAAGGATGGAGCTATGAGAATATTTGAAATGGTGTTATGTTTCAGTTTGAAAACATGCACGGGGAGGGGTGATAGCTAATTCAGTTTGGTGTTTTCACTGGCATCGCTCGGCTTTCCAGAAAGACAAAACGGACTTTTCCAGAAGCACAATGGCAGAAAGACCCATCAGATAAACAAAAGAGAAAGGGGGTTAAAAAAAAAAAAAGTTGAATCATGTGGTAGGGGAGGGGAGGGGAGGGGAGAGGGCAGAGGATTGTTATTGTGCAACAGTATTGAGTGCTGATAACAGAAAGAAAAAGAAAACGTTGGAATGGTGAGGAAACGGGAGGAGTGGCGTTCAGTAATTTTGACTGAGTACAATGGAAAACAGTGAGAGCGGAAATTGAGTGGTAAGCTGGCATTTTCCAGACCTGTATAAAACTAAAGCGGGAGAGCGAGGGACGAGGGGGAAACGTACGTGGAGCCCTGCAGCACCAGTAACACCAGGTTGTGGGAACCACAGATAAAGCGGAAAGGTTGGCTCAAATCTCTCCGCAAAACCACAAAGCAGGTGCTTAAGCAAGTGCGGTATAGAGCGGGGGAAACTAGGTGCAAGGACCATCGTGGTAAAGGAAGACGCTGGAAGCTGCTCGTCGAACCGTTCTCCTCGTCTGTCCCACTCACTCCGCAATCATTCCGTTCCTGTCGCTCCGGTCGCTGCTCTCCCCGCCTCCTGATGCACCCCCAGCGGCCTCTCCCCCAGGCCATGCCCTCCTCGATGGGGCAGAACCTCCGCGACGCCTTGGGGCTGGGGCGAGACGCCGCCTTCGGGCTGGGGCGAGACGCCGCCTTCGGACTGGGGCGCGGCAAGGGCTTTTTGGGCGGGAACATTGCTTACGGTTTCATGCAGTCTTTCAAAGAGTGCCTGTACTTTCTGCTGTGCTGCTGGTGCGTCAAGGAAATCCTGGACTGAGGACCGGCATGGAGCCACTGCCCCCCCACTCTGCTTTCACACCTGGGCTGCTCCACTCCCGCAGTAATGCAGAGGTACGTGTGGTTGCCGTGTTAGCATGACGTTAAGGGGACTACTGTGGTGCAACACATCATAATGGAGTGGTAACCATAACCCATTGTCGCAGTGTAGAATAGTGGGTTGGGTTCAAATTACTGGTGGGGAGACATTATACCCTTAAGCCTTTAGCGGCACACCTGGGATTCATTTGGATTATGTTATAGAAATGGTTGTAGAGAATATGTGTAGTATAACTGATGCCTATTTTCTTTATTGCTGTTGCATGATGGGATGCAATCCTGTAACACCAGGGCTAATAGATCTAAGATAATATCAGAATGAAGAATACAACCTCCTTAATCTGTTACTTTGTTTTGCAGGGTCTGATGCATTGAAGACTGAAAGACCCCTTGGTTGGGAAAAGATACACCGTTTCCTGTTGCCAATATATAAGACTCAAATATCTGCCCCCTCAACACATGTCCCCTACACAGATGCATTGTAAACTTTCCGTATGTGTAAGCCAAGGTCAGGCCTCTGGAGTGGTGGGTGTGTGCAACAACCTGACCCAGCCTTGTGTGGGTGCTGAAGAAGACTGCTAGTCACTTCGAACCTTCAGAGAGTTGCACAAATGGAGATTCTCAAAATGATAACCCCACCGACAACTTGCCACGTACTGTTTTGTGACTGAATGGTGGTTTGGTGAGTTAGTGGGGAAAGTGATTGTGTAGGGCACAGTGATATTTCAAATATGAATTCAAAAAATACTACGGGGGCCTAAGGCTGTATAAATATCATTAAGATACAATGATAAAACACCAGTGTGAAGTAGGTCATGTACTGGGCTCCAGGACCTGATGAGTTGATTTAACTCGACATCCTGTGGGCAGCAGCAGTATTGCACTGCTCAGCCAGCTGCAAAATTTCCGGTGAAGCTTATTTGTCTGCCCTTCCTGGTTTATCTCTGAGGAACGAAATGCCGCATGTCTCAGGACATTTTAACAGCAGTAGCAGTATTTTGCAGTGAGTTTACACTTACAAAAGGAATGCAATGATACATTTCTGTGAAAGTATTTCTTTGCACTATTCATATACGAAGCAATAAAAATTAAAAATATTTCACAGAATGTTTGACTTTTTTGAGAATCTGAAAATGTTTTATCATGGCTGATTTTAAATTTCATTTTTTGCAAAAATGTTTTACCTAATTGCTTGACAATTTACCTTTTTTCCCCCCACCACTCCCCCAGAAAGGAAGTACGGATATTAGTAAGGTAGGCTTTGTAAGCAGCACAGTAGCCTATATCAAGAAATACTTATGTTATGGATTCAGTCTTCTGTCTAAACACTTAAGGGTGTGCAACGGTTTAACATAAACCCAAATGGAATTGAATACTCCAATGACTACAAATATAGCAATGCAGACGTGTCATATGTCTAGTTGAACATGTGTATGCTTAAGTGTGAGTAATCACAGTGTTGAGTTTCTTCAATGTGTGAAAGTGTATATCTATAGCCATTCACCCACACCTGCTAATGTCATTCAATTGATCAAAAAGACACATCCAATTCGATTGGTTCATGCAGCTTTAGGGAGGCAGGACCTTGATGAATCTCGCTACCCTATTGGCAAAGAGGTGAGTCCGTCAATCCTCCATTCGAAGTTGTGAAGTTCGAGAAAAGAGTGTAGCTTGCTGACTACTTGGCTAAGAGGAAGAATCTAAGAAATTACAGGGGTCGAAAGCACGGTAAGCGAGTGGCTTTTAAATTTTACGAAACTGAGCACAAAATGTCACGCATAGCTCGCTGGTTAATTTAATAAATGTATCTGCCCTTTTCCGTTGAAAGATACTTTATTGCGTCAACTGCGTAAAATGTAGCTAGTCAGCTAACGAGAATTTTGATTGAAGTAGCCCACCTATCTATAAAGTAATTAATTGCCAACTTTTTTCACAATGGTAACTGGCATCTAAACGCTATTACGTAAATGACTTCGTATTTGTCCGGCAGACGTGTAACGTTAGTTTCTTTTCAGATTGCAGGGTTTTTGTCCACTTCAGAGTAGCCTAGGGTACACTCCCCTTTTGTCAATACTGTCACAAACATGCAAATATTAGCTGTAGGCTATACACGCGGGCAGCCTATACACGGAAGCGCTTGCATGGTGTACAGAGTGAATGACAAAACATGTTTATGCCCGTTGTGACATTTTTGGAAGACAATTAGACATAAGCACGCCCTTACTCTGTTTATGCGCTCCACGTTTGGTCTGACCATTTTTGGTCATTTCTGAACCGAGACTGACCGAAAGATAAGGACTGGCATAGACAAAGGAAACGTGACAACATCACATAAGAGGAAAGAGGCTAGACATATAAACACAAAAACAAACATCAAATGTATGTAACAACAAAAACAGTTTTGACTTTTAAATTTTCTGGCTTTCTCATCACATCTCTCTTTCTCTCGGTTTTTTCATAATTCAATAATTTCATCTGATTGCCGAACAGATTTGTATTTCAAAGCATTTCAGTGTTGCAATTGATTGATAAATACACAGTGATCTTAAAGTAGGCCTATGTGTGACGTGTTTATGTCGTTGACACACTCGTTCACCCTTAGGCTGTGCCAGACAGAGTTGTGTATTGTGTATGTATTTTTATCTTGCCTTTCAAACAACACTAGTAAAACAATTGAGTTTTTTCTGTGTGTTCACTTCTTAGGGTAGATGTGTCATCTATCCCACCAGTTCAGCTACAATGGCCTTAGCAGACCTGTCTCCCCAGTGATAGCTACTTCCTTAGTAACCGCTATTTCTGCCAAAGCATTCAATGGGCAGTAAAAAGGCAGAACAGGCAGAACACAGACTAACTGCTAATGAAGCAGCAAAATGCAGATTAGAGAAAATGTGTCCCTATACCAAGCGCCTATAGGGACATTGCATCTGTTATTCTCTTTAATAATATATAATTCTTTTGACAAGTATATCCAGCCAGACGCCTTATTGCCGCATGCGTTCAGATTTACCTCTGACGGTGAAAAGAACTCTGGGTGAACAACCTCTGGTGAGGAACCCAATTGTAACAGAAGCCAGAAGATAATGTGCAGACTGTTGTGTTGATGATATCTGTCTGGCAGGTGCTGGGCCAAACCACTAGGGGGGTGATGTCTGAAAGCAGCAACATCGCCGATGGTAATGTTCCAGCGACAGTAAGTTCCAGCAACAACTGAACCATTCTCCCCTCTATGGTGTGTGTGTGTGTGTGTGTGTGTGTGTGTGTGTGTGTGTGTGTGTGTGTGTGTGTGTGTGTGTGTGTGTGTGTGTGTGTGTGTGTGTGTGTGTGTGTGTGTGTGTGTGTGTGTGTGTGTGTGTGTGTGTGTGTGTGTTATTTTGGGGGGAGTTGGGTGTGGTGGTGTGTGATTTTCCTCGTTATGTACGTGGGCAGAGGTCAATTACATTTCTCAGCAAAAACAAGAACGTTGTCCGCTCCATTATAGGAACCTGCTGTTGGAAATGTTGGCCCAGGAGCTGAGGGGAGTGAAAGTTTGACAGCCACACCCAGTTTGGCACAGGGAGAAAAAGGTAACACTGGTTTGGTGTGCATTTCATCAACGTACAGTCAAGCCGGAAAGTCTGCACAGCCCTTTCACCTTCTCCACGTTTTATTACGTTACAGACTTATACTACAATAGATTGAGTTCATTTTTTGCCTCAAACATCTACACACAATAGCCAATAATGAAGTGAAAACTGGTTTTTAGAAAATATGCAATTTTATTTTACTGGCAAAAATAGGTTATTTAGGGGATACATATCTGTACACACCCTTAGCTTAATACTTGGTTGCTGCACCTTTGGCAGCGATTACAGCTTCAAGGCGTCTTGGGAAAGAAGCTACGAGCTTGGCACACTTGTATCTGGACATTTTTGCCCATTCCTCTTGGCATATCCTTGCAAGCTCCGTCAGGATGGATGGGGAGCGTCGATACACAGCCATTTTCAGCTCTTTCCACAGATGTTCAATTGGATTCAGGTCTGGGCTCTGGCTGGGCCACTCAAGGACATGCACAGACTTTCTCCGAAGCCACTCCTTTGTTCTCTTGGCTGTGTGCTTCGGGTCGTTGTCATGTTGGAAGGTAAACCTTCGCCCCAGTCTGAGGTCCAGAGCGCTCTGGAGCAGGTTTTCTTCAAGGATCTCTGTGTACTTAGCTGCATTCATCTTTCCCTCTATCAGGACTAGTCGCCCCGTTCCCGCTGCTGAACAACATCCCCACATAATGATGCTGCCACCGCCATGCTTCACTGTAGGGATGGTATTAGCCAGGTGATGAGCGGTGCCTGGTTTCCTCCAGACGTGACGCTTGGTATTCAGGCCAAAAAGTTCAATTTTGGTTTCATCACACCAGAGAATCTTGATTCTCATGGTTTGAGAGTCCTCTAGGTGCCTTTTGGCAAACTCCAAGCAGGCTGTGATGTGCCTTTTACTAAGGAGGGGCTTCCGTCTGGCCACTCTACCATAAAGGCCTGATTGGTGGAGTGCTGCCTGGATGGTTGATCTTCTGAAAGGTTCTCCCATCTCCACAAGGATACGCTGGAGCTCTGTCAGAGTGACCCTCGGGTTCCTGCTCACCTCCCTGGCCAAGGCCCGTCTTCCCCGATTGCTCAGTTTGGCCGGGCGGCCAGGTCTAGGAAGATTCTTGGAGGTTCCAAACTTCTTCCATTTACGAATGATGGTGGCCATTGTGCTCTTTGGGACCTGTAAAGCTGCAGAGATTTTTCCGTACCCTTCTCCAGATCTATGCCTTGACACAATCCTGTTTCTGAGGTCTGCAGATAATTCCTTTGACCCCATGGCTTGGAGTTTGCTCTGACATGCACTGTCAACTGTGGGCCCTTATATAGGCAGGTGTTGGCAATCCCCAATCATGTCCAATCAATTGAATTTATCACAGGTGGACTCCAATTTAGTTGTAGAAACATCTCAAGCAGTATCAGTGGAAACAAAATGCACCTCAGCTCACTTTTGGGTGTCATATGCACACTTGTGTACATATGATATTTTACATTTAGATTTTTAATAAATTAGCACAAATGTCTAAAAACCTGTTTTCTCTTTGTCATTATGGGCTATTTTGTGTAGAATTTTGAGACAAAAAATGAACTCAATCTATTGTAGAATATGTCTGTAACGTAATAAAACGTGGAGAAGGTGAAATGGGTGTGCAGACTTTCCGGCTTGACTGTATATACAGTATGTATTTGTGCTGATATGTATTTGTGTCTGAACGTATAATTTTAAACTTTCCAGCCAGTGAAACTTTCTTCATCTTCAAGACTATGATTTCAGTTTGTTCATTTGTATTAGTTAACTTATCCACCAATCCACCAAGCAACTCAAAACGAGAGTGAATACCAACAGAAGAATATTGCAGGGGATTTTGGCACATTTTTTTGGGCCGCTACCCACACGGTTAGCTGTGTTGCTCATTCCACGAATGCATGATCCTTACAAGTTGTACCTCGTTGTAAAGGTGACTAATCAGGCTTTCCAACAATATAAAACACAATACCAATTGGTATTATTAAAGGGGAGGAATAATCGACCGAAATAACGTTTCCGAACTTTTTTTGAGGAGTTTAGTATCGCTTGTAAGAGTACCAGAAAATAAGATATCAAGAGTCTTTTGATGTTGGTGGGTCACAAACATCAGGAAGTCATGGCATGCAAAGTATATGCAACCAAATATAAAAAATTTAAAGGCACAGTCAACTTAGTGTACGTAAACTTCTGACCCACTGGAATTGTGATATAGTGAATTAAAAGTTAAATAATCTGTCTGTAAACAATTGTTGGAAAAATTACTTGTGAAAACGTAGATGTCCTAACTGACTTGCCAACACTATAGTTTGCTAACATGAAATATGTGGAGTGGTTAAAAATGAGTTTTAATGACTTCAACCTAAGTGTATGTAAACTTCCGGCTTCAACTGTACATATTATTTCTAAGGTTGTTGTATTTTTAAAATAACTTATGACTCCCCAGCCGCTCTGCCAATTGGAATTCTGTTCCTTTATTTATGACACAATTCATTCCTTTACATGTCACAAAATAATTTAAAAATAGAAAAAAAATAGAATTTATTTTAATATTACAACCCCAATTCCAAAAAAGTTGGGACAGTATGTAAAATGCACATAATAGCAGAAAGCAGTGATTTGTAAATTATTTGTTACATATATTTAATTGAAAACAGTACAAAGAAAATATATTTAATGTTTTACCTTATCAACATTATAGATTTTTGTAAATATATGCTAATTCTGAATTTGATGCCTGTAACACTTTCCAAAAAAAGTTGGGATGGGCAAAAAAAAAGACTGGGAAGCTCAAAAAAACACCTGTTCCACAGGTAAACAGGTGATGCTATCATGACCGGGTATAAAAAAATATCAAAAGACTCTTGATATTTTATTTTCAGGTACTCTTAGAAGTGATACTATAACCTCTCTGCATTTGAATGGATGTCTATGGGAATTGGGAGGTGGGACTAGATTAAGCAAGAAATTACACAGGAATAGTATGGAACCCATGGCTGGCTAAATGGCTGTAAGTCATCAAGTGTCTGAGGTATCAAATGAGCCTCAAACCATCACTGCTGCCAGATATGTAGTAGGTATGGATGGATCACTTTAAGGGTTGTTTCCCTGACTCATTTTCCTATTGAACTCTATGGAAAAATAAGCCAGTAGAAACAACCCTACAAGCGATCCATCCATATCTACTGCATATATGGCAGCAGAGTGATGGTTTGAGGCTCGTTTGATACCTCAGACCTTTGATTGCTTACAACCACTCAGCCAACCATGGATTCCATACTATTTCCTTGTCATTTACAGCTTAATCTAGTCCCACCCCCCAATTCCCATAGAGATCCATTCAAAGGCAGAGAGGTCATAGTATCGCTGAAAATAAAATATCAAGAGTCTCTTGATATCCTTTTATACCCAGTCATGATAGCATCACCTGTTTACCTGTGGAACGTTCCAAGCAGGTGTTTTTTTAACTTCCCAGTCTTTTTTTTTGGCCCTGTCCCAACTTTTTTGGATCGTGTCAATAAAGTTGATAAGGTAAAACATTAAATATCTTTTCTTTGTACTGTTTTCAATTAAATATATGTAAAAGAGAATTTACAAATCTCTGCTTTCTGCTTTTATTTGCATTTTACATACTGTCCCAACTTTTTTGGAATTGGGGTTGTAGATATATAAATGAATATTAGAAGGATTATTTAGTTTGCTTCATCTAAGGTACTTACCAAACAAATCAAATAATTTGAAGGTGGAAATGTTGTTGAATAACATATTAGCTAGCCTGAACAGTAACCTTTCAAACAACTAAATACTGAAGCGGCTACTTTTATTTAGCTTTGTGGAACTCACTGGATAATTGGCAGTGTTTTGTGGTATTCAACGGATTTGCTTCTTGATGATTTGAGAGCTACAATGAGTGTGAATGGCTGAGGAAAAGGGGCATGTGCATTGTTGTGCTTTGTACAGTACAGTCACAGTGGTGTGTTCTTGACAAAATGTCTGCAATTAATAATTAATGTAACGGCAGTCACGAGGTGCAGCACCCGGCCCCAAGGTTAATTGGCTCACACACTCAAGGCCTAGCAACTTCTAATTCACGTTGCATACATTTTTTTATAGTAGCAACACACAAATTGTCAGGCCGATTAGATTTCTTTGATAAATTTGTGTTCTTTTTTGTTTGTTTTTGAATGAGGAAACCGTTTATTCATTGATGTAGTTAAAGCAAAGGATAGACACAGTATAGTGCTGTGTTGCAATCGTCGTTTCGCTAGATGGCACAGTGGAACGAAGACGATGACGGGCAAGGCTGACGGGCTTCATCTAAGAAGTCTTGTGTTTTGTCGGTTTGTTAATCACGTTGGTTTAGAGCAGGGGTGTCAAGATCCGGTCCTGGAGGGCCGCAGTGTCTGCTGGTTTTTGGTGCGTTTAAGCACAAGTGATTAATTTAAGTCACTAATTGGCTAAGAAGTCCACACACCTTGTTCTCAATGCTTTAACTGGGTGCTGATTGAAAGGAAACCACAAATACCTGTGACACTGCGGCCCTCCAGGACTGGAGTTTGACACCCCTGGTTTAGAGCGTTCATGTATCAAGAAGCTGGTGACTGTACACTGTGGCCGGCTGTCTGCTTGTGTTAAGAAACAGCTCTACTTTGTTTTTTAACAGAGAAACGGACAGAGATGCTAACAGGTGACAGCACCGCACAGACGACGGAGGGAGTTCACTCTGAGCAGGGCCTACAGGTAATGTTGACTGGTCACTGTTTAATCATAGGGCATCCTTTGATTGTCTTTCATTTCCAGGTCACAAGATGGCCCCTCCCCTTCCAGCTGCCATTCAGTAGATAAAACGCAGTTGTGCCGACCGTTCTAAAAGAAAACCACTCCAAATGTGGGAGAGCGTATGATTTTCTTTAGTGTGCTTTAAAAAAATATTGTTGGCAGTTGACATTAGTAATCCAGCTTCCAAACAGCTAATAAAATATTTCAAATGCCTTACCACAAGTTAGCTCCAATTTCACTGTGTGTAGGCGTATATACACAATGCATTTTTTGTTTAAGAAACCTGCTGTTGAAAACATTGGCCCAGGAGCTGAAGCGAATGAAGGTTTTACAGACACGCCTATCTCAGCACAGGAAGTGACAGGTAGGCCACAGCTCTGTGTGTTCCATCAGTTTCACTGCTTTGACGTGCATTCAGCCTTCATTTCCATATGCTGATCTCTGCTCGCTTTGTCTGTGTATAGTTTGCGGTTTGTTACTGCGTCTGTTTGTGCTACTGTTGATGTGCACGCTATGTCAGCGCTGTGTGGAACATCTCCTTTCTGCCAGACAGCGCCTTTTACATTGGATTGTCAGTGTTGACGTGTGTCGTTTCAACCATTGTTGTGCATTTCAGATTTTGTGTCAAGTCCATTTCAGTTTGGTCAGTTTGGCAATTGGACATCATGGAGCCCTGCATTTTCACAGGCAGTTAATTCTCTGAGCTGACTGAACTGAATGGAATTGATCCTAGTCCTGGTGCATTCTGTTGTGTATTAATGTTGTGGTGTTGGCAGTTTGTGTGATTCTGTACTGTGACAGCTCTCCTGCTTTCCGTAACAGGGGCTGTCACCGAGGCGGAGACAGGGGGCAGCACAGGGCAGACCAAGGGCGCTCGCTCCGAGGAGGGACTGCAGGTTCGCTCATGAGTCATTAACCATCAGCCTGTGTCTCCTTCTCTACTTTAACAAAACCACTGTGCTCTATTAAATACATCTTACACAAAGTGTGTTTAAAATTAACAAAAGGTATGATAACATGGTGACCTCTGCCCACACACCCTTTTTTTTTCCCCCATTGAATTCCCAGGTTTGCCAGGAAACCGTAGCTGAGATCAATCAAGGCTCTACCCCTCCCAGCCCCACTCTTTTAAGCCCCTCCCCCTCCAGTCATATCTCCTTTGGCTGCAACCTTGAGGCCTCCGCCCCAGTTAACCATGAACCCGAAACGTTCTCTGACACGTACACCCACATAAGCTCCTCTCCTGAGAGCCATATACCAATCAACCCTTACCCAGAATCTGATTCACGAGGGAGGGATGGGCTTCAGCAGGAAGAGGAGGAGTCTGAGCTGGCCAAAAAGGTGGCTGAAGTTGGGAAACAAGCAGGTATGGAAACCGTGACGGAACAGAAGCTTGACACGTGTGCCAGTCAAAGAGTTATTAAAGCTGGGCGCGTAAGGCTTTCTTCCCTCGGCTCGGTTATTTCTTACACTGTTCAGTCAGTAACCTACTGATTTAAAGATTCAGGTCTAATGTAACGCGTCTAGTCCCTCCCTGTTCCCCTCATTGGGCAGCAGGGTTAAATGCTCAACGTGTTTGTGTTTAAGTGCATTTGGTGGATCAGCTGGTCATGGACATGTTCCATATCTGGGGAAAGAAGCTGACGGGACGAGGAATCTCTGGTAGGAGGAGTTTACAGAGGAAGGGAAGCATGCCGATTGGTGGATGCAAATAGAAAGCATGATTTTTTTTTTGTGAATGTTCCAGGAGAAAATGGAAGAGCATTCATATCAGATTGCATTTTTTTTTGTCCACTTATCTTGCGCCATTTTGGATTTTCAAATATGCATTTTTTTAAGACATGGATCCTTTCAGCTTCTGAAGCAAGTGGTTGTTTGCTTGCATGTCCTCTCATTTTTGCTCCACTGCACTCTCAGTTCAATAGGGAGCACTTAATTCAGGGCATTACTGCCACATTATTGGGCCATGCACTGAACATGCTAAGGCGCCATATTTGTTCATCATTATCTTCCTGGGCCCTATTCCTTGTAGCCGGCTAACAGGGCCCTATTCCTTGTAAAACCCGGAACAGTGGTTTTCCTCGTTGATATGCTCCATATTCGGGGGGCTTCTGGGTATTACTCAGCACAGTTAGCCGTCTAACTGAGTTATCCACATATTAGAAATCGGGCCCAGGTCTTCCAGTTTGGCCACTTCCCATTGGCCCAAATGTTTATCTAAATAGGCAAGATGGGCAGCTATGGGAAACAGCCACACAATCAGTGTTGATTTGACACTTTGTGGCATTATATAAAAATATATTTTTATTGTACAGCACTTTTCAGTACATTTACAAAATGCTTAGTAAAAAGGCAAACGTATGCAGTCTTACAATTCTATTCTTCCCAGCAAGCAGGGAATTTGCAGAATATTCATAAAACTTTGGATACATATTAGATTATTCAACATTACTAATCTGTCATGTCAGGGTTACCCAAGAGTATAACATTTTTTTGTAAAATTTGTTATGGAAAATTAGCTGGTTTAGACAATAAAGCTGATATCAAATTTGCATATAATTGCTACTAAGAAACCTATTCATCAGTGGAATCCAATTTAATTGTGTGTATACAATTACTAATTGGGCACATAGTTACTAATGTTTTCCATGCCAACTGTCCATTGCTGCCTGTGCAGTACAGTACAGTATTGTTATTTATATCTCTTTTTGTGTATAGTTGATCATGTTGGCTTTTATGTAGAATTGAAAATTTAAATGGGAGGTAAATCACTAGAGTGGAGGTTCAGTTAAGGATTCACAGAGTAATTAGAGTCTGCTGGAGCAAAAATAGAAGACACGGGGACTGTAGTATCATCGCTTACAACTGAAAGTGTAGCAGGCAGCTTCTTTTTTTTTGCCCAGATTTATGATGAAATTCCTTGAGGAGCCTGCTTGTGGAGGACTGTGCAAGCTTGAAGCAAATTTGCGCTGCTTTAAAACTCTTCTCCTGAATACTCTCTTAGAAGAGTAGTGAAAGGGGAATATGTCTGCCCGTGAATCCCTTCTGGCAAAACACTAGAATGCGTACATACAGTATAATTGGAAAAGGTGTTGGAGTGTGGAGCGAGTGTTGCCAATCATGTGTCTCTTGAAAGGCTATGGACTTTTGAAAGCTTGCGAGTGGGAGAGGTGTGGTCTCCCATGGCCAACTGCATACGTAGCGCTCAATAATGACAAACCGTAGAGCCTCTGCCTCAACCGTTTAGACAGACAGGCAGACAGAACAACAGAGCTTCCTGTACTAATCAGCTGTCATACTGAAAATAGCTTTGAACCCTGCTGGTGTGTGATGTGTCTGTTTAATCTTCAGTCTTTCTCATTCCCTTGGGTAGAATTGCCCTATGACTCTGAGTTAGGGGCGGAGCAAGGCACCGAGGGGGAGGGGCTTAGGAAGAGAAAAGTGTTCCCGATTGGACCCTTGGACCAGCTGGGGAGGGAGGGCGATGAGACGGATGAAGACGACCAGTTTAGGCCCAGAGAGGGCGACGAGGATCGAGGCGGCTTCACCCTGAACAAGTGCATTTTGGGAGTTCTGCTTTTGCTTGGCATGGGCACCATTTTATTTTCAGGTAAGTCACGTGATCATAAGTACAACTGATTGTGAGCAAATTTTCCTCACTGCTTTCAGTGACTGAATAGTACCAGACGAGTAAGGCTCATCCGTTTTTAGGGTGGTTGGTATTATTGCAGTTTTGGTGGGTTGTTGTTTGTCAGTGTCAAGGAGACATTGATAGTGACAGCCACTGCTTACAGCTAAGTAGAGCTGAAGATGGGACATGGAAACAGTCACTGAAGTTAATAAGATTTGTTAGTGTTGACTGTCATCACAGTAGCTATCAGTACTATTGTTTCCGCTCTTAGTGGCAGGTTTGTCTTTGGAAAGTTGGAAATTGGAAAGTTTCTCATTTCAGTCATTCATCTGATTTCACAAACGAGAGAAAATGCATCACACCTGTGGGTGGTTGTAGAAAGTTTTTCTGCCGTCTCGCAAAGTCATTTTGTGAAGTCGTGGATTTAAACCGAAATGTGAAATAGTGGAAACTTTCCACCCTAATGGTGGCATCAAGTTGACCTACCGTACTAAATGAAAACTTATAACCATAAAAGTCATGTTGATGCATAAATGTGTCTAAGGCTCACTGTGCCCGCAGGTGTCTTCACTGACCTGGATGATGGTAGGTATAGAGGTTTGAGACTAACTCACTCACACGCCCACTGGCTGCACTAGGATATTAAGAGCTTACTGCACACTGCCTGCGGACTTCCTGTCCTTAGCGCTTAGCTTTAATCTGTATGAACCCTTAGCATCTCTAGTTCTGGCTGTGACTAACTGTAGAGTAGTTATAAATAGTGTGTTTTCATCTTCATACTGTATTCCTTTCTTACGTCAATATCCACAGTGCTCTCAAAGCGTGGGCTAATATTATATTTAGTGAATGTATTTTTGTGAAGCTTTTTTATAGCAATATCGGCCAGTATTAAAAAGATAAAATAAAAAAAACACTAATTAGAATATTCTGTATTCTCAGATCATGACCCAACCCCCCTCCCTCTCGCCGAAATATCCAAAGCCCATTTGAAATAGCAGTTTAATGGGTTTGTTAAAGACAGAAAACAATTGTAAGTAATGAGTTGGAAATGGAAGCTGTGCGTCTAGGCCTACTTGTGTTACAGAGCCAGTGCAGCCAATGTGCCATTCTGATGCCAGCATTGGAAATGGATCTAAAGCCTCTAAGCAGGGAGAACACCACTTCATTATTATTACTGGATATTCGGCTGTAATACCACAAACGTGCATCGGTCTTGCAATGCTTGACGGTATAGTGTGTTATGTAATGTGCACTTCTGCTGTGTGACAGCGGTTTGTAATAATGTTTTTGTGGCAGTGTGGCATTTAAGATATTTGGCTGTTGATATGGTTCTTGATTTTGGCTCTTGGTCGTTGTGCTAACAGTGTGTTACATTTTGGTATGTGATAACACAGTATTATAGTAAATGCTGGGACTGCTTGTAATAATAATAATAATAGTACGTATTGTTGTGTGTTATTAGATGAGTGTGCGTTGTAATGGTAACGTGTGTTTTTCTTTAGAAGAGGATGTTAATGTGAGGGAGCTGAGTGAGAAGGAGCTGCATGCAGCTGCCAGTCAGGTCAGCCCTCTCTGCTTTCTTTAGTCTCCTCTTTTACCACTCACTTTGCAGATGGAAGCTTCATCGGGCATCTTTGTTTCTTTGTGTGTGTTTGTGTGTGTGTGTGCACATTGTGTGTGTGTCTGTGTGCTTGTGTGTGTGTGTGTGTGTGTGTGTCTGTGTGTGTGTCTGTGTGCCTGTGTCTGTGTGCTTGTGTGTGTGTGTGTGTGTGTGTGTGTGTGTGTGTGTGTGTGTGTGTGTGTGTGTGTGTGTGTGTGTGTGTGTGTGTGTGTGTGTGTGTGTGTGTGTGTGTGTGTGTGCACATTGTGTGTGTGTCTGTGTGCCTGTGTCTGTGTGCTTGTGTGTGTGTGTGTGTGTGTGTGTGTGTGTGTGTGTGTGCGTGTGCTTGTGCTTTTGTGCGTGCATGTGCGTTTGTGTGCATGTCTGTGTTGGTGTAGGTGTTGCAGAACGCAGACACTGATCCCCAGACAGTTCCGGAGATGGCAGAGCTACTGGATAAACTTGCAAAAGAGAACCAGCAGATCAGTGAACTACAGACACAGCTACAGGTCAGAGCATCTCTGTCTCCTCTCCTCTACCATTTGACCTTTATTCTTCAGTAGATCTTTCTCTCACACTATTCTCCATCTTTCTGTTCTTCCTTACCTCTAACCTCCCTCCTTCTCTTTCCCCCTCCTCTATTCCCTCTTCTATATCTCTTATCCTCATTAATCTGTGCAGGTTCCACTACTGATGAGTCTCTTAATATGTATTATTATCTATTTACTTGTCAGATGCAAAGATAATAAACAGATAAGCAGGGTAAACATGGTGCATATCGTAGAACAAGGCAGCAGGAACAAGGGTATAGATGGAGAATAGAGAATAACATAGCGCACATCAGAGATTGAGTTGTAGGGCTGAGAAACTATTCTGATATAATCTAACGGCCATAGCCATCATAAGTGTCTACAGTGCTTTAAATTGTCTTTAAAGGAAAACATTACCTTGCCATGCAGTGGTGTAGATATAGTGCCTGATAATGAGTACTAAGCTCTTTTGAGTCAGTCCTGTTCTGTTCCATGAACTAAGATGGTGATCTGTAGTGCAGGGCTTCATGTGCAGTGTAATATCATCACTGGTGTCGCACGTCTATGGTTAACACACGTCTATGGTACTTCTTCTCTCTTCACTTGGCGTGAAATTGTGAGCCCTTCACCCTGTTTTACACCCTCACCTCTTCTCTCTGCCCCCCCCCCCCCCCCCCCCCCCCTCAGTCTCAGAAAGAGGAGCTCAACCTGGCACTGCAGCAAGCAGAGGAGAAAGGAAGAGAGAGCGTCAGGAAGGGAGAGCTGGAGAAGGAGAACGAGAGGATGAAAGAGGAGCTGTCTTCTCTGCCCGCCCTCCAGAGCGAGCTAGAGTCCTTGAGGGCCAGAGTGACTGAGCTCACCTTAATTACAGGTATGGAGGGTCAGTACTTATTATTATTATTATTATTATTATTATTATTATTATTATAATAATGCATTTTACTTACATGTGTCTTTCAAGAAACTCAAGGACAATTACAGTGATGAGGGGGAAACACACCTCAATCACCACCAATATGTAGCACCCACCTGGATGATAAACGGCAGCCATTTTGCACCAGTACACTCACCACACATCAGTTGAGGTGGAGAAGGAGAGAGAGAAATTTGTTTAGCCAATTACACCAGGGCATGATTCGTTGGCAGGTTGAGAGTGCCAAGTTTGGAATTTAGCCAGGACAACATGGAAGCCTGTATTCTTAACCCAAAGACGGCATCTCTTTCAGCACAGTGTCCCCATCAATGCACTGGGGCATTGATGCCCATTATATGACCAGAGGTACAGACTGAGCTCACCTTGCTTACAGTAGGTCAGAGTTACTGAGCTCACCTTATTCACAGTAGGTCAGAGTTACAGAACTCACCTTTCTGACATTGCTTATTGATATTGGTTTTATTTTCATGCTGCAGCAATTGTTATGTGACCTTTATTGCGGAATCACTTTACCGCTTTTTGTATTATTGCTTACCAGTATGACTCTCACTTCCTTCTCCCCAGCCAAGGAAGATTCTCAGGAACCCCCGGTGTCCGCCTCAGTATCGCCCCCATCTGACCAAAACGAGAATGACACCCAGACCCCTGTGGTGGAGGAACAGGGAGGAGCGGCGGAGGTGAAGAGCGATGCGGGGAGTCTAACGGAGGAGCTGGAGCGGCAGAAGGTGTTGCTAGAGGGCAGCAGGAAGAGGCTTGAAGGGATGAAGGTGGAGGGAGGAGGAGGGAAGAAAGGTGTGAGGGAGGGGCTTGTTGAGATGGAGAGGAGACTGACGGAAGAGGTGGAAAAACTGGGGCGGAGGGATGGAGAGAAGAGGAAGAAACCGTGGGCAGGAGGGAGCGAGAGAGGGGAGCAGAGGAAAGAGTGGAGGGGAGAGAAGGAGGCTAAAAGGTTGAGAAACGGTGGGAAAGACGAGGGCATGGATCGGAAGGAAAAAGAACTGAGGAAGGAGTGGCGAGGAGAGAGAGATAGGAAAGAAGGAGGGGAGAGCGGCAGAGAATGGAAGGAGAGGGAGGAGAGAAAAGAATGGAAGGGAGAAAAGGAGTCTAAAAGGGGGAGGAATGAGGGGAAAGAATGGAAGGAGAAGGAGAGAAAGGAACGGGCAGGTGAGAAGCAGTGGAAAACAGGCAGAGATGGGGAGAGAGGCCAGGGCGGTGGAAAAGACTGGAAGCATGGGGAAGACGAGAAGGAGAAAGGGTACAAAAATTGGGAGAGAAAAAGACAGGAGTGGAAGGAGGAGAGAAAAAATGGAGATGGGAAGAAATATAATAGAGGTGATTATCACAAGAATGAGGAGAACAGGAACGGGAAGGCGGGGGTGGGTGAGCAAAAAGAGAAGGCCAAGAAGGACAGACACTGGCAGGGTGCACCAGACAAGACACCGCTGAACCCGTCTCACAGACACCACGAACACAACGACTACTGGAAACGCAAGAAGGAGAAACTCCAGCACTTCTATCGCCCCCTGGTGCAGTGTAATGGTATTGCAGAGTGTGCCAAAATGGAAGGGCTAGCCCCAGTCAAGCTCAGTGATTTTGAGGCTCTCCTAGGGGGATACCTGGGTACGATTGAGGGGGCTGGCCTTGGGGACGGGGAAGAAATCAGCAAGCTAGTCAAGGATTTTTTTGTGGATGGGGTTTTCACCCATGACAAAATTTCCTTCAGGGATTTTGTGGAAGATGTAGCCGACATTTTGGAGGATATGGTTGAGGTTGAGGGAGAGGATAATGAGGAGTTGGAAGATGAGATGGAGGAGTTTGAGAAGGATGCGTTGAGGAAGTTTTCGGCGAACGGTGGAGACGAGGAGGACCTGAGACGTGAGTGGAAGAGAGGGAATGGTAGAGTGAGGGTGTGAAAGAGTGCATTTAAGAGATGGTTTGAGAAAAATGGATGAGGGTGTAAGAAAGGGTTGAAGGGAGAATTAGCACAGATCATGCCCGGGAGGTCTTCATTTAAAAGAAAAGTGGTTAAAATGTTAGGATTAACAGCGGCTTAATCTTTTAATAATTTTATTGCAAGGATGGATTATATTAAATCTATAAATCATCTTCCTCCTACTGTAGATGTTCAGCTTGCATGACATTACATTTCGCAGACATGGTTATTAAGAGTAAATTACACAGATTACATTTTTATGCACAATCCATTTACACAGCTGGACATTTTACTGAACCAATTGAAGTTCAGCACTTTGCTCTAAGGTACAACAGTAGCACCCCACCTGTCAATCCTACTTGTAGGAGTAACTAATTGTAGTCTAAAGCAGATTTTCTATGATGGCAGGGGCACGTTGTGTTATTTGGCACTGCTCCATGTGCTCCCCACTGACAAACATGATTTGAATCAGAGACTGGAACTGGGGGTTCTGAGTGAAGAGGCTTATCTGACTCCAGAGCCAGCTGGGTGGGGACTGAGTGCGCATGTTTGAGTGAGTAGTGCAGTGCTGAGTGAGTGAAGGCGGTGCAGCTGAACATATCCTCCTGGAGCCCATCCTTAGTAATCCTCCATCCTCACTATCCTTCCACTTCTCTCCAAATGGGCATATGTCCATTTCAAACTTGACACTCCGTTGTTCCATGTTCCAACGACTATTTAACCGTTTAAATGTTACAGTTCTTTTTTATTTTTCTATATCTGTAGGTTGATGTTCGTTCTTGATGACTGTATTAGGCCGAGGCTTTAATAGGCTGTGGTAGGTTTAATAGGAGAGTAGGTCTTTATTAACGGAGGGAACTTGATTCTGCCTGTACATTGAAAGTGTTAGGGGAGGTACAGCCCCAGTATCCTGGCTTACAGCAGGGGAAATGTCATTCTCTGGCTTACAGCAGGGGAAATGTCATTCTCTAAGAGGTAGACTGACAATATTGCACTAGTATCGCTACGGTCTAGATTCTGCACTCTGGCCATGTTCATTGGTCACATTCTGCTCTGGACATTTTTAAATGGAGGGAAACAGTACAGCTCACACTTGGTATATTCAGGAAAGTCTAATATTTTAAAAAGTAATATTGGATTTAAAAGTTGAATGTTTTGCAGAAATCTAAATTAGGACGTATTTGGTCCTGTATATAGATTTCTTGCAGTAGTGCACTTGCTCTGGTTTTGTAGGTTTTGAGTATGGTTGTGTTTTTATTTATTCAGAATTTTAAAATACCATTTTGTTGACGACTACTTTTTCAACTGGTATTGTTTGATTACTACATGGTTACGACTGTGGATGTAATGTGGAGGATTATAAAGTGGGTATTTTAATGAATATGTTTTTTTATTTCATACATACTTTACTAAAGTATCTTGAGGTACTAGCACTGTATTTGAAATTTCCACAAGGCAAGGAAGATAATATGTAGCCTAACATTCAGACCTGCTCTAGTTACTTGAAATACTTTGACAACAATCCTGCTGATTCCTGAGAATTTCCTTTGAAACATATTATTACTAATCAAAGTATACAATCATATCACAGACAAATTTTGTTCTGAATATTGGTGAAGATAGATGTTGCTTTCAAAATTGTCAGTATTTCAAATATTTATGAAACCCAGGTCTGATATCACTCTATACATAAGATTGTGGTATTTTTTTAAGCTAAATGAGTCAATCCAAACACCGCTTCTTCAGGGTAGAAAGGTTATGTCATTTACTGTGTTCATCATAAGGGATGTCCTACTGTGCATGAAACAGTGCAAAAATTACCATTGGGTTGCTATGGTGTTGGAACTAGCGGAGTGTGCTAATCAGAAGTATTTTCACTTCAATAAGACATTTCTATTAAACTAAAACAATCTGTGGATAACATCTGATGTAGAGTGTGAATATAACACCTACACCAGTTTAGAAGAGCGTGGCCCTGCTCTATTAGTGAAAGTTCAGTTGTACTGTTGTCAACCATTCTGATTAGAAGGGAAATATAATATCACATTCTAAATCCAGTTTGTCTCAAGGAGACAAGGTGTTTTCCTTTGTTTGGAAGTATCGTTAATAGTAGGATTTCCTTAGCCTTTTGCAAAATATTCACAAAAATAAAAAAAATTGAAAAGCTGAAGTTTCTCTGTGAGTGATTTGTATATGTATATGTACATGCATTTTCTTCTTTCATTTTCAAACCCTTAATGAAGTGTTACGTTTCCCGTCTGTAGAAAGCTGCTGTTCATCAATCCATTTGTGCGGCGGCAATCGCACCATTCACTATTTAGATCTTTCAAAATAAACTGACAGGAAGAAATAAGTTTAGAAATATATAAGCGCACTGTTTTCACTTCCTTTTTCTATAGGCCCGCTGCTGGGGTGTTTGTGAAATGGAGCTCTGCCTTCCCCAGCGCTGCTCCAGGAGGGCGATGTTTCACTCGTTTCATCTGTAGACAGTAAAGCTGTTGTTCTCTCACATTTGGCAGGTTTTCTGCCCCACCCCACCACCACCCTCCCCAAGATAACAAATCAACATTCCTTTAATGTCCTTCCATGCTAAAGGGAGGTGCACTCCTGTCATGGCTGAAAGAAATTGTCTTCCACTTTAAGTAAGAAGATGTGTATGCCATGTATATTCGGGCATACATAATAATAGAACCAGGGCCATGATGAAATACACATTGTAAGTAGGTCACTGTAAGCATTTTTAAGAAAAACCTATTTTCTACCTTGATTATTACTTTGGAGTGGAGTTGTCTGTTGTTAGGTTCGTTTTGCAGATAAATAAAATAATGCTTTAACACACACTGCACACATACAGAGTATTTTTTGTTTAAATTTATGTTTTTAAGAACAGTTTTTCCCAAGAAATGTAATCCGTTTTCTTCTTTAAATTGCTATGTGTGAGATCAACCTGTTTTGACTCTTTTGATCAAAAACTTTATATAAAGCTTAGATAGTGATATACGTTACTGAAACCAGTCTATAAGAAATATGAATAATTTTTCATTACATAAGACACATATATACTGTATATAATTGAGTAAAACCTACAAGGACAGACAGGCAGGGTTAATCTGAATTAAACTTTCCTGTACTGGTTAAGCATTACCATATACACATGGAGATCCATCCAAGTATATTTTTTATTTTACGCATTGTTCTATTTGACTTTATTTTGTTGTACTTTGTCTTTTGATTTATGCATAGACCTTAAAATGTTTCTTAATAAGCAAATTAATCTTATAACACAGCATTAAAATGATTGAAATGATGATAACCTAATTTTTCCAAAAATGTGTGGTTAATCTTTCACGTTTATTTAAAAATAGTTTTCCCTTTCTGTTATGTCACTGTTTATCGCTTTATAAGCTTTTGACAAAAGAGAAACGCAATTTGTACAAAAATAGTTTTTCAGTTCGAGAGAAAAAGTGTTGTGGAGGGTATAAGACAGCTTCTGTATTCGTTTGGCTCGTGTTTCACTGCTATTGCAGGCAGAACTGAGAAAGCAGAGAGGGGTGTTGTGCGTCACGAGTGGGCCATCGGAGGAAAAACTTCAAACCAATTAGAATCCAAACTAAATCAACAAAGTGACGTACCTGCTTGTGAAGAACAACAGCTGCATTTGCAGTGAGCAAAGTTATTTTAACACTGTTTCAGGGGGGCCATTTTCAAAAATGTTGAGGATGTCGAGACTTGGGTCTTTTTTTGACTTTGCTCTTTCACTCCGGTATTCGGGGGGGGATTTGGGGTTGAGTTTGGGCACTAATTGCGTGTCCGTGTATGACTTTTGAGGAGAACCGCTTTCAAGACATTGCAAGGCCTTGCTATCACGTCGCTCGGCTGGGTCTTTATGCTGAACGCAATAGTGGGCCAGTTTCCCAGACATGGATTACGCCTAGTCCTAGACTAATAGAAAAATTCAATGAAAAAAAAATGTAGTCTAGGAATAGGCTTAATCCATGTCAGGGAAACCAGCCCAATGTGACTGATTTTCAAGTCAGATCTGCTGGAAGTTTCGCCCACAGTGCGGACTCTGTGCCTCTTACCATAGTACCACTATCCTCCCCTCTCATCCATTCTCACAGTTTGAAGCTCTGAAGGTGTTGAGTATGGATGAGAATCTAGAAAAGATACACTGTCACTGTAGAGACGTTATTTTGGATTCAGGAGTATTCCAAGGTTTGCACAGCTTGGAGACTAGACATCGAATGGCTTGTATTTTTCCAGAGTGCCAAACTGTTCTCCCCCCCCCCCCGGTGAGGTTGTCAAATCGGCAGCTTAAAAGACTGTTGAAGACATCGGTGAGGTTTTTTGTCATCTGCCACTGGGACTTTCATGTATGGCGACTATGGATTTGTGTGATAAACTGCTAATGCAGCCGTTGATTGAAATCCGAAATGGAAGACGTGCAAGATCAGGAAGTTGGCCTGCTCTGGTGATGTCTGGAATGAAGGCTTTGGATCTGAATGCCAACCCCCGTTAAGATCATTGCACCAGAGTCTTTGAAGATATTTCAGAATCTAACCAGCTTTGGATTGTGCTTCAAAGGACAATGGGTGGGCAGCATTTGGGAATCTGAAATGGGAAGAGCGAAGGAAATTTTACTGGAAGGTGAAAGCTTTAACAAACTATGTTTTAGCTTTAGAGATGTATGCAGCCTTGTCTCTCAATTAGAAATAGAGTCCTTAGAGATCGGGGGCCCTATCTTGGCGATCTTGGCGTCTCCAAGTCCACTTTTGCTATTTTAACGGCGTGTTTTTTTGGCGCTAAGCACGGCGCAAGGTGCAACTGGGCTGAACCTAGTCTCTTCATTAATTATAGGTGTGTCTTGGGCGTGACATGCAATAAACCAATCAAAATGTCATATCCCATTCCCTTTAAAAGCCTGCTTTTTCCACCATGGCGGATTGCTTATGATGGCGAAACAGACATGCTCGTGCGTGTTTAGTGCGATCAAGGAATAGGCTATATGGATCAATAGTAGCCTATGATCAATATTATTCGGGCTAACCATTATGAGTTCCCGGTAATTCCTGACAGTGCTGTTTACAAAATATATGCGGTTAAATTTCACCTGCAACAGCTGAGAATAAGCGACCAATGGCTTCCCTGTCACCTTAGAAAACGCCAAATTAGCCTGCTTGTTTAACGAATTTCGTTTGATTATGCAATGAACTCATGTTCAAGCTTCATCCGAAGTTCATTAGGTTACCTGCATTCTAATTTTGATTAATAACATAAATAACGTTATTTTGCCTTAATGATGACACTAAATACAATAAATCTGTCAGGTTGGCAACCCATAGGTTCAGAATATTTTCCCTTGTTTTATAATGTCCTGCTTATGGAAATGTGACCAACCTATTTTACTGGTAGCGTAATGCTTTAAAACGATCCACTTTCCCAGGGAGACCATGAAAGGTGCGATTTACAACAGGGGAAACAGGCCTGCTCATGTAAAGCGCACATGCAGATAATGGCATTAAAATTAATTGTAAATTAATTGTAATTTTGTAATGTGCTGCAAATTTTGTTTCTAATTAGCCGCTTAGTTCTTTTTAAAATATTTTGTTCAGTTATGGAATAACAGGTGAAATCAGCGGGGTTTTAATAAGCTGAGGGTAGGGAAACATTGTCACTGTAATTTAAAAAATATGAAGGACGAAGAATAGCTAAGGTTACAATTCAGTTAACATGGTAACATTTATCTCCGTTTTTTAACCATAGGCTATCGAAAAAAACCTTATGCACAGCGAATCCGCTGTAGCCTAGGCTATTTGAAAAACAATTAAAGCAATATTCACTGGACAAGGTTTTGAACTTTTTTCAGTCACAAACCATTCTATTTACTTACAGGCTGTATTCCTAGATAAACATAGCTGTATTGTAATGA
Organism: Synaphobranchus kaupii; assembly: GCA_029718625.1. Classification (NCBI taxonomy): domain Eukaryota; kingdom Metazoa; phylum Chordata; class Actinopteri; order Anguilliformes; family Synaphobranchidae; genus Synaphobranchus; species Synaphobranchus kaupii. Next base: position 72,785,688 of record CM056382.1, on the reverse strand, counting down.
TGTCTGAAGCGCATTTTCAGAACTCAAATGTCCGTCTATTGCAGTGTGCGGGTTTTCCATTGAATGACAATTCACGCATTAGGCTTGATATAGGTGTTATCAGCTCCTTTTTAATGGATAGCCATTGTCCCGTACCATCGCACATCGCCTGGATGTTGATGGAGTGGGCTGAGAGCAATGTAATGTGGCATCGTTTCCCTTTGCTGAGGGAAAGGTATGTGGACCTATTGAATCTTTTATTATTATGCATTTTTGATATAGCCTACACAATAATAATATTTCACATTGTGATCTAGATATTTTAGTCATGCTTGTGCGCGCCCCTGTGTGTAACAGACAGGAGGGTACGGGCGTTGTGCACACGTCTATGTAGACGCACTTATATGCAACGTTAAAATAACATGTAAACAACTGCAACATGACTTTAGACCAGGTTTGTGGTGGTTCTAGCGCAAGCGCTTTCTGCTGGCTCAAGATAGCAATACGCCAAAAAGAATCTTGGCCACTCCTCATCTTAAGACCAACACGCCCAGTTAACTTGTAATGGGTGCAAGAATACATGCTAGTTAAAGGACGTGAGCGCTAGGCGTTATAATGAGCCTAGCGCCGGGTGTAAGATAGCAAAGACACTTGCGTTTGGGTTAGCGCCGCTTTGGGTTAGCGCCGCTGGGTTGAAAGAGTTAGACATAGGGTTTAGTTTTTAGCCGACTCTTAGAAGTTGCAGTGCGTCTATGAATTATATCTCCAGATGCTGAGGATAGATGCTGGATATGGGACCTACCTTTCAGTGGGGAATACACCCTCACATGGTGCACCCTTGGAGCTGGAGCTATCTGCCAATAAACCGACATTAACGACTTAAAGTCAACGGTCACTGTGGCTAAACCCTCACAATGCCATATTTTAAAAATCTAGAATCCTTGGAGTGTGTTCCTTGTCCAGAAAGTACCATAATTTACACAGGGGTCCTCCATCTCCACAAACTGAAGCATATGAAGCTCACCTTCCGAAACCTCAACGACCTGGACACCCTGCTCCTGCTCAACTGCCGCCTCAGCTACCTCACGATAAGCATCTTCCACGACCTGAGGTCCCTCCGCTGTTTGATCGGTTGGACTTCCGCTGTGAGGAAACACGGAAGGCGTGTGAAGTCTGCAGGTGCTCGACATCCAAAGGCAGGTCTGCGTTATGCACTACCGAGGGCTCAACTTCCTGTGACTGCCCGCCATGGAGCGTCTCTGTCAGACGCAGGCCTAGTACCTATGCTGGTATTCCTGCTCCTCACCTCAGCCCCTGGGGGTACCGATTTTCCCCTTGGCTCTTCCTGGTTTTGTCCTTCAGAGTTTGTGACTGGGTGGAAAGGATGCCGGGGAAGAAGAGGTGGAAAAGGGGGAGGGAGAGAGGAAGAGGAGGGGATATTTCATGCATTTGTATGAGTATCTAACAGCAGTAAAATTAGGCCTGTGTGACTGAGGAGCCAGTGCCTAAGATGGAATGCAAGGGGGAGTCAAAGCTGAGGTGCTGTCTGCATTACAGGCACTTTGAGGTGAGCTGTTAGCTGTACTTGTCCTGTGTGATGTTGTGCAATGTTTTTGTGCCCGGGCTGTTTATACATCCCTGTGATGTTAAGCAACTGTCATTTTTGTGCATAATGTTGCCTGTCTGCTAATTAGTCTGTCAACCTTGATTTGCACTAAACAGTATGCTTATTATTCTTGTTTTATATAAAAACATTTTAACAGAACAGCAGAGCTTTTACTGTTATGCACCAGTAATCTGTGCCTTGTTAACATAGTGTTTGTTCTATAATGGTTATAAAAGGTTTGGGCCACACTGACTGGAGCTTACTGTAAAAAAAAGCTGGAGTACGCAACTTTATTATTATTTTTTAAATATCAGGGAACATGCTTAGTTCATGCTTTGTTGGTAGCAATCATAGAAAGAACACCTGCTGGCTGACAACAAACATCGCCTAATTCGTCTTCCTTGAGCACATCTCACCCATTCAGCTTTCTTCATACGACCGGTAAATTGTTTGCACATTTCAACACTGATTCCATCTCTTAAACATATTTATTTTATTGTATTTTATATAAATATCCGCAATAATTTCATATTAAAACGTACTCTGGAAAATGAAGTTACAAGAGAAGTCATTTGTGATATCACTGAAAATGTATTCAAAAATATCAGAATTTCTTATTTATTTATTTTACAAGCTTAATGTTTTTAACAGAAAAGCTTAAAGTTCCTGATGCATTCTGGATGTTGTATTCTTACCAGAGAAAGAGGCTATTATTGCAATTTTTAAAGCTCCTGTAGAGGGCAGTGTCACTGTATATTTATTAATCACAAGCAGGATTCATTTGATCTACTGCTTTTTTTAATACAATAATTTGTGTATGATTCTGCTTCAGGTCTGTTGTTTAATAACAATTAATAGCAACTGAGAATATATTTACATACATATGGGACTGCAATGTTTTATATATGTACAATTTTGTTCACACTTGCACAGTGTTGAATTTAGTATAATGTTTAATTATTTTGTTATTTATTGATTATTAATTATTATGTATTTGCTGCAATGTCTGTATTATATTAAAATACTGAATGAGTGCAAAGGCCATATATAAAATCAATAATTCTATGTTTTGGAAAGAATTATTGATTATATTTATAATTGATGATTATTTATATTATTGAAAGAGGAAGTGCATTTCTTCCCCTGTGAGTGGTCTGGACAACTCACACAACAAGCTCTTGTGTGCTACATGATTGTTGAACCTATTGGGAAACACCTCCATTTTGTACCATGCAAGTGAATCTAATTGAGCTCACAGGCCAGGGTTCTACATGTGCCTTATGGGGAAATGGACTCTGTGCAGTACATGTTCACAGTTCAGTCTCATTGTTATTCTGTGGTTATCCTTAACCTCAGAGTACTGTTGGCATGTCTAATGTTGGGTTATTGTGGTATTTGTTTGCAATTTAGTTTAGCCAACCTGACTAAAACCCACGCCTACCTGGACTGGCCAGAAACGGAGGGGAAGAGAGTGGAATTCTGGGAAAGGCCGCACGGAAATGCTGCTGACGAGATCGAGGGCAGGAGACGAGGGGAGGCTGTGTTCTTAAGTATCCAACGCAAAGTCATATTTCATTTTTACCGCTGCTTTGAGGAAATTTGTGCTCCGTTTCCTTGCATGTAATCTGGTTGGTTGCTGTGTATTATATATTTGGATTTGGTTTTGTCCCCTCCCCCTGGGTTATTTTTCTTTTGCAAGGATTTTCCCGGGGGGGCAGGGGCTCATTTAGAACAGTCTTCATGGAATGGGATTCTGTAGAATCCCAAGATAATGAGTTCCAAACCATTCATCAAAGGGTTAAAACCTCACTACAGTCTACTAGAACTGGAACAGCATACGTGTAAATGTGGTTCAGTTGGATCCAGTTCTTTGTCCTGTAGAATGAATGTTCCAGTTTTTTTTATTATCCAGAGTGACTTACAATGTAGGATAAATGTTAATTTGGCTGATTAATATGACCTGTAGCACCAGACCTGATTAACCAGAACAGGTACCAGGCCAGGGACGAAAGATGTAGTATGACTAAAGCAATGGTGTAAGTTAACTATGCTAACCAAGAACCAAAGTACAAATTCTACATGCAGTATTCTACATACAGACTAGGTACATAAGTCATGAGAAGAGAACCATAAAACCATAAGAAATATAACCTAAAACAGTAAAAATACCATAACCTGAATTGTGCAACATGGTGTGGACGTAATGGCCACAAATATGCAGTCTGAAGAGGTGGGTCATCAGTCCGCATCAGAAGATAGCCAATGATTCTGCTGACTGCTTTGGTAAATTTGTTTGACCATTGGGGGCCCAGTGTAAATGGTCACTGTGACTGGGAGAGACGACTGTGTAGGGAGGGGAGAGCCAGTCACCTCAAGGTTGCAGAATGTAGAGATCTGGCCAAGGCGTGAATGTGAATTACCATTCCTGGTGGAACTAGTGTCTTTCCGCACCCTTATTACTATTCTCATTCACTCAAATTAAGGAAGTAGATCCATTTACACTTTTCTTCATTCAAAGAGATCACTAAATAAACACCAGGGACTGTCTAGCTGGGGACACCATCTCCAGATGGCTACAACTTGGCATTTGGCGTAGTTGCTTAGCTCAGCATGAACATTGGCATCACTAACAAGATGCTCCGGAATGTTTTCAAGAAAACCGAGACCCCCAGATCACGATTAACAAAGTCATCATACAAACCTGTTCACAGATGTACTGAATAAAATAACATTATTCATCACAGTTATTTAAATAAGAGATGCATTATAAGTAGGCTTATAAGTAATAGGCACAATTAAAATGTTTTCAATATATTCAATATGCTTTATTGTAGTAGTTGCATGATATTCAAATATGAGAAAGCAGAACTAATTACGCCGGATTGTTTTATTGAGTTACAAATATTTGAAGTCAAATATGAAGCTTAAACCAATTTTGACAAATGGTTGCCACTGATGCAATTTCAACCAATTTAAGGGGAGGGTACTGGCATGCATAAGGACTGGTGTATTGTCCTTTCGGAGAGGCCAATCAGTGTTAAATGATAGGACGACTATGGCAGATATCTGAAACGGAATACCCTTTGTCTTAAATGATGATTATACATTTAATGCAAGGCTTACCTCATGAGTTTCCTCTGTATATTCTCCTTACTACTATTATGCAAATTAACATTTTTACATTTTTTGACATCAGGTTTGTTGAAAATCAAGTATACAAATAAGGTATTTGGTTTAACTTCAAGAATGCAAGCAAGTTAATATGTCAGCAAAGTCTTGCAAATGCATGGCATTGAGACTTCTGTCTGCTGTCGTACTTGTAGCTGCTTAGGGGATCCAAAGGTTGATAAAGAACCAACGATCCAGCCATTTCTTAAGTACCAATGGTTGCTGAGCAGTATATTCAGTATATAAACCAGTGAGTTGGATTTGTTTTTTTTTGTGTTCTCTTGTATTTAATCTCAAATCCACAAGTCTTAGTTTACAGTAGCAGTATTCACCATAGAGTAATACAGTATATACTGTAACAGTACAAATGTAGGACTGTCTGAATGCAATTACACATTTCTGTGATTACTCAAGAATCAGTGTTTGGGGCCTTGGATATTATTTCATTATCTTTATCAGAATTATGCTTTCTGTCTTTTAAATAAATATTTAATGAGGCTTTTTTGTGTGGATGCGCTGTATTTAGTATGCTTGTGAATAGAATGATTTCATACTGTATAGCATTACTTTTAGGACTGTTAAAACGAACTACATGATGGACCAATGTTATAAATGTAATATAGAGTGCATTCGTGTGAATAATGTCTTTACAGGAGACATTTCCCCACCTCCCACCGAATGTGTGTTGCTGTTTTGTGAAGTTGTGTGTTTCAGCGGTGATACATTGGTGTATGCGCTATACTTAAACTCCGCTCTGTCTCAGAGGCACTCGTCTAGCAGTGGGAAGAGTGGATCGTTGCCCAGTCCACATAAATACAGGGCAGCACACAAGGAGGGAGCCAGAACAGACACGAGTAACTAATCATTACCAAGGAGTGGTGCACAGCCTAGTTATTATGTTTACAGGTTAAACCTCCCATTTATAATAGTACTTTTCTAGAGTTTCTTTTAAGTCAAGACAAAACTTTCATATATATGGAAGCCATTGATTTTTTTGGGATTTATGCAAGCGACTTTTGATTCAGCCTTAAGAATTTGGTGATAAGACAGGGGAGTATAAAATGTATACATTTATTTTACATACTTTTAATTAAGGGTGGGGGTTAATTTTGGGGGAGGGGAGGGGAGAGGAGGCAGATGCAGACTAAAGACCATGTTGAGTCTGCGTTGGGGCATGTTTGGTTAGGTGTTCCCTAAGCACAATGGTAAAGCTAAGGTGTGACTTTGAAAAATGCTTTTCTGTTGTACCATGACCAACATTGAAACATAATGTAATGCAAAATAAGTGATCTGAGCCTTTTATGCAGTGAAAGCCTGCTGTTCAAATGATTTATATTAGTTTCCTTAGATGGGGGACTCAAGTATTCTCATACAATGCATGCAGATCAATATGTTATAAACACACATATGCAGTATATTACGGTGCATATTATTATTATTTAATGTTTATTTGATAGGGACAGATACATTCAAACATACAGTCAAGCCGGAAGGTCTGCGCACCCATTTCACCTTCTCCATGTTTTATTACGTTACAGACTTATACTACAATAGATTGAGTTCATTTTTTGCCTCAAACATCTACACAGAATAGCCAATAATGACGAAGTGAAAACAGGTTTTTAGAAAATATGCAATTTTATTTTACTGACAAAAATAGGTTATTTAGGGGTTACATATCTGTACACACCCTTATCCTAATACTTGGTTGCTGCACCTTTGGCAGCGATTACAGCTTCAAGGCGTCTTGGGAAAGAAGCTATGAGCTTGGCACATTTGTTTCTGGACATTTTTGCCCATTCCTCTTGGCATATCCTTGCAAGCTCCGTCAGGTTGGATGGGGAGCGTCGGTACACAGCCATTTTCAGCTCTTTCCACAGATGTTCAATTGGATTCAGGTCTGGGCTCTGGCTGGGCCACTCAAGGACATGCACAGACTTTCTCCGAAGCCACTCCTTTGTTCTCTTGGCTGTGTGCTTCGGGTCGTTGTCATGTTGGAAGGTAAACCTTCGCCCCAGTCTGAGGTCCAGAGCACTCTGGAGCAGGTTTTCTTCAAGGATCTCGGTGTACTTAGCTGCATTCATCTTTCCCTCTATCAGGACTAGTCGCCCCGTTCCCGCTGCTGAAAAACATCCCCACATCATGATGCTGCCACCGCCATGCTTCACTGTAGGGATGGTATTAGCCAGGTGATGAGCGGTGCCTGGTTTCCTCCAGACGTGACACTTGGTATTCAATTTTGGTTTCATCAGACCAGAGAATCTTGATTCTCATGGTTTGAGAGTCCTCTAGGTGCCTTTTGGCAAACTCCAAGCGGGCTGTGATGTGCCTTTTACTAAGGAGGGGCTTCTGTCTGGCCACTCTACCATAAAGGCCTGATTGGTGGAGTGCTGCCTGGATGGTTGATCTTCTGAAAGGTTCTCCCATCTCCACAAGGATACGCTGGAGCTCTGTCAGAGTGACCCTTGGGTTCCTGCTCACCTAGCTGGCCAAGGCCCGTCTTCCCCGATTGCTCAGTTTGGCCGTGCGGCCAGGTCTAGGAAGATTCTTGGTGGTTCCAAACTTCTTCCATTTATGAATGATGGTGGCCACTGTGCTCTTTGGGACCTGTAAAGCTGCAGAGATTTTTCCGTACCCTTCTCCAGATCTATGCCTTGACACAATCCTGTTTCTGAGGTCTGCAGATAATTCCTTTGACACCATGGCTTGGAGTTTGCTCTGACATGCACTGTCAACTGTGGGACCTTATATAGGCAGGTGTTGGCAATCCCCAATCGTGTCCAATCAATTGAATTTATCACAGGTGGACTCCAATTAAGTTGTAGAAACATCTCAAGCAGTATCAGTGGAAACAAAATGCACCTCAGCTCACTTTTGGGTGTCATATCAAAGGGTGTGCACACTTGTGTACATATGATATTTTACATTTAGATTTTTAATAAATTAGCACAAATGTCTAAAAACCTGTTTTCACTTTGTCATTATGGGCTATTTTGTGTAGAATTTTGAGACAAAAAATGAACTCAATCTATTGTAGAATATGTCTGTAACGTAATAAAACGTGGAGAAGGTGAAAGGGGTCTGCAGACTTTCCGGCTTGACTGTAGATTACTGTAGAACAAAAAGCAATGCAATGTATCATGGCATTTATAGCATATGCTAATTTGCAATGCTTTTCAAACACACACATATAACACACATATATATAACACAGAAATCATAAAATCATGAATACAAATACTACAACCGTATAAAATTTTTTATAAAAATATCATAACAAAGAGATGAAAATCATATAGCCCCATGCATAGTACATTGACAATAATGGTAACTTTATTTTAAGTATCACACTCATCAGACTAGAAGAAGTGCATAATACAGTATTTCTAAGGGGATTGTGCCTGCTCGGAACTCTGGTTACATCTCTGCTGATTCTGGTCTTACAGACAAGTATAACCTGATTCCAATGTCCTGACTAAGTAGCTATATTTATATGTGTGTATCCCAAGACTGTAATTAGGGCAAGTGGAACACAAGTTGTTCAGTCATCAGTATTTCAGGGCATTTATCTTATATTCCCTGACTAGGGAGGTTAATAGATAGAGTTTGTGTGGCACGGATGTGGATAAAAAACCAATAGCAGTAAGTTGTAAAGAAAATTCAACTTTTCTAATAAGTGAGGTTTTGAGGTTTGATAAACTTGTGGTAATATGATGACATGAAGTTAAGAAACAATGTTATCCCTTAGTGCCATAAATACAGTATGTCCTTGAACATTCTAACCTTCCATTGCATTGTACCCCGTTGTCACTGTGCGTGTGTGTCATGAGTGCGTGCATGCATGCGCGCGCGCGCGCGTGTGTGTGTGTGTGTGTGTGTGTGTGTGTGTGTGTGTGAATTGTACTCCACCTTGTTTGTTGGTAGTTGATGCCTACTTGCTGATGATGCAGTTTGAGAAATGTTGTATGGTGTATGGTGAGAAAGTATACCCCATGAGGTGTGTGTGTGTGTGTTTGTATTATGTCTGTGTGTTCACACAAGTGTCCTTTGGTGTGCTTGTTTTATGTTAGCTATATGGAAGTGTGAATTTGTTAGTGTGCGAGTGTAGGTGTGTATGTGTGTGTGTACCATTTTTTAAATATGTATATAACAAAGTACTAACACAGGAAACCATGGTAGAGCAAAGACAAAACAAATGGGTGGTTATAGGGGGTGTGTCCCTGTAACAGCACGTTGATTGGCTGTCCTCTGTGTACTTGTTTTAGGTTTGATTTTAATTACAGTTTGACTAGGGAGTACGATGCAATGGAAGATTTGAATGAAAAGCCGTTAACCATTGACTCCGTCCTCTGAATGGCCAAAAGACGAACCTACGCACTCGCCCCATCCTCTCATACATGCATACAAAAGCACGTTAAAGCAAACACAAAGCTTCTTAACGAGGAACTGTATGAAAAAATTAATCATTCAAAAGTAGAAATGGCCGTACCCAAAGCAATCAACAGCTCATATTTTGTATAGACTGAGTCTTATGTTTGGGGACCTATATGGGAGGCGTGGTTTTAGTTATTTGTGTACATGGGTGTGTTTACATCTGCTTCGACATTATATAAGTAATTCATAATATATAATTAAATTTTTCCATCGTGGAAAATACAGATGTGTGTAACATGCAGCTCACTTTAGGACTTCTTGTCATGGAAATTTCTCAACTGAACAGATCAGAAAACATTGAAGAGGTGAAGGAAAGAGTGAATTAGGGTGAATGATCAATTTTCCGCTGACCTCAGTCATTCCAGCGGTGGAGGTGGAGAGTATAAGAGGAGAAAGAGAGTGAGTGAGCGAGAGAGAGAGAGTTTAACCTCCACCAACCCACTGCTGCTCCTGAGACGAGCGGCATTCCTCAGGTGAGGCGACTCTCTCTCTCTCTCTCTGTCTCTCTCTCTCTTCACGTCTGTATGCGGTGGCTTCTTCATTCTCCCTCATATTTAATGTATAACTTTCTCTCGCTTGCTTGCTCTTGTCTTTTCCGACTGTGTTTCCTTTCGCGTGTGCTTTCTGATCCTCCTGCTCGTCTTCCATCTTCAAAAAACAAAAGGATGTGAACTTTTGGGGCATTCACTCCCAAATCCTTTCACTCTTCCTCTGTCTGGAATGTTATTTGAAAGATATTTCCGCCTAATGACACTATCTACACTTTGCAATGAATGTCTATCTGCTAAAGATGCCTCTGCTCTCTTCATCATTTTGACACCAGACATGGAAGTCCACTTAAGAGCTTGTCATGATGTTGTATGTACTGTTGCAGAATCAGTTTTGACAGGATACAAATTATAACAGCTGTGTACAAAACAAAAATGTACAACTGCACTGGGACAAAGTGCTAACTTTATTAACCTGTCTTCCTCAGATCCTATCAATCCCAGTCTAGTCTATCTCTCTCTTTCTCTCTGCTCACCTCTCTCCATCTCAGCCTCTCTACACAATGGAATCTGCCATCAGCACACTGGTCTCCCAGTTCAAGACCTTTGCGGGGAAGGATGGATCCTCTGACACCCTGAGCAAAGAGGAATTTCAGAGCTTGGTGGCATCCCAGCTACCCAACTTTGTCAAGGTAAACCAGTGTCATCCTTAGCCGTGCAAACAGCCATCCACAGGTCTCCCCTCCTTCATGGGTTTCCTGTGGAGAATGTCCTTTCGGAATTATTTCAATTCAGTTTGATTCAGTTCATTTAAAAAAAATACTGTTACTAAAGCTATTGCTGTGCTGTTATTAGTACAATGCCTTGGAGCACTCCATTATATTGTGCTCATACATGACATTACATTACAAGGACAGTGAGTGCATATCAAAACCATTCTATTATAATATGATCTCGGAGTGGATAAAGCATCCACTATGAGTAAAATTATGAGCACCGGGAAATATCGGGCATGAGTCTCAAACTTTTTTTAATAAAACCAAAGATTCTACTTAACAATGGTAAATATTTTGAGTAAAGGCAGTAAGTAAATGATTGGAGTAAGGCAGTGAATCTTTGTAAATCACGGCTGGTTGTTTCCTGGAAGGGAACCACAGGAGCATGAAGTCAGTGTAATTTAGCCGTACCGGGACTTAGGGTTACGTAACTCAGCTAACTGGTGATTCATTTAAATCCCTAGAGATAGAGGAACCAGGTGTAATGTGGATGCAGTATCACCTTTGACCACAAGGCGGTACCATCACGCAGAAGTCTTGTGTACCGTTGGCTGTAAACTGCAAAAGAAATTAATTCCCCCTTCTTACTGGTTTTGGGTAGAACTCCAGTGACCCAGCAGTGATCGATCAGCTCATGGGCTCACTGGATGAGAATAACGACGGCGAACTGACCTTCCTGGAGTTCTGGCAACTAATTGGCAGCCTGGCCAACAAGCACGGAGGCTTCAGCCAATAGGAGAACAAGTGCATAAGCCAGATTTCCATACCCTGATGGGATGATCAAGTATTTTTGAACTGCTGGCCCAATTTCAACGATAATGAAAATGTTTTTGTTGTTTTTTCCTGTTCTGTACATGAGTAAAATGAATCTATTTATTGACAAGGTTTTGCCCTGAAAAGTGATGGCTCTTCAATTAATCACCTGCTACTCCTCAGCCATTCTCTGCAACTTTCTTCTACCATTAGCGTCTCAATGGATCATTCCAACTCTCTATTTTTCTTTCGGTTGCAGCAGGAATTTCCCTTCTGTTTAGCCTGTGTAATATGTTTGTTTTTTTTAAAACTGCACTGTTCCAATACCTCACTAGAGCTAATCTTATTTCCTGACAATGCATAAATATACACAATCTACTCCTTCACACCACGTGGAAGTAAAAAGACTCCAATGCTGGGTCAGTAGACAGTAACTAAATCGTGCTTGTGGATTTGATAAAGTACATTTCTGTAGCCTACTTCATGTTTATCTACTGTTAGGAATTTTTAGATTTGTTATGTTATTGGTTTTATATGCATTCTCTCGTTTCGTCCTTTTCTCTTGTGTACCTCATGAATCTGTAGGCTCCAGTCTTAATTAAATACAACTTGTTGGAAATTAAGGTGTGGCTGAAACATAACTGTGTCTGTAGGCTGACTCACTACTAAACCAGTACGAGTACACAGACACATATCCCTGCACACACGCTGAAAAATTCAAATTCATATTCAAATTCAATAAAATTTGAATTAAAAAAAAGGATCAAGTTACTGCTACGAAACACACGAAACCACTGGCCTACAAGTAAATCAAAAAAATGCCATTAAATATTATATCAATTATAAATAGCTATCCCTTGGGGAGGAAGGATTAAAGGTGAGCTGTCCTACATCCTGTTCTTACTCACCTCCTCTTCCTATACTCCGTTATGTCTCCTGCGGCTCATTTAAATTGAATCCAACCTAATTAGCGTGAAACAGTTCTCACGATTCTTCACACTACACAAATAAATACAATACTCTAGGAACGGTCAAACAGGAACCACCGAGTCATAGTTCAAGTGATAATGCTGTCTGCCTTCAATTATATCGAGTTTTGTTTTTCGCTATTTTTCTTTTTTCCTTCCCTCTTTTTTCATTTTCCCAGGTACACGCCCTGTAATTTGTCCAAAACAGTTAGGCAAAAAACTGAATCACGGAAGAGATTCCTCATGCCTGTCTTGTTGAACAAGTTCGTTAACTATGAGGGGGGTAAAATAAGGGAAATGAGAAAGATAGCATATGGATACAAGTGCCAAACAGAGCAGTAGTCTACTCCAGTTCTGGTCATAATTTTGTGGTAAGTTATTTGTCTATAAATTATGATAAACGGAATTGACATGAAGGATTGATATTTGAGCCGAGTTGATTAATCCGTATGATAGTCAAACGCATACCCTTAGTTTAGTCATGTTACCAAATATATTTTGAGTTCGAATGATATGGAATTATGACAATGATAGCCTATTAATAAATATTTTTGTAGCCAGGATATTGACCAAACTGTCGCCACTCCCGACAACGGATTTCTCATTTTGGTTAACATATAGACAATGTTGGGTATATGACCAGAAATTACTTCTTGTTTTTGTATAATTTCAAATTGGTAATTTTATTTAGCAAACGCCTTTAAGACATCATAGAGAATTGGGAAATACGTGTAAAGAGATATTTGGAACTTTTATGTTATTTAAATATATATTGACCTGTAACAACACGTTGCAAATAGGGAGCATCAAATAGGCTAGTGATATTTTATCAGTTGTCTTTTTGACTATAAGCGTCATATAAAAGTAGGCCTATGTGACAAACGCACTTTACAAGATTGGATCTCTTACAAAAAAGTAAATTTATAAAGTTAGCCTATGCCTTAAGTAGTCTACACTTATGAACTAAATCCCAGGTAGTGTAGCATACTTACACTTTAATTTCCAGAAGTAAACTTAGATCACGGTTTAAAATAGGCCTTCTTAAAGTCTACCAATTTAGAATGCAAAGTTTAGAAGTAGTCCATATGATAGGCCTACTTAAAGCATAATTCCAGGAAATAGGCCTAAGTATCCTGAAAATGGGCCAAGTACTTAAAATATAGGACTACTTTAAAAATAAGCTTCATGTAGCCTATAGGCTACTTTAAAAAATAAACTTTTTTTGTAGGCTACCACTTCTTCCTAAGAAATGTATTGTCTGTTCATTAACACTACCTACAACATAAAACTTTTTATTGAACTTACAATCAATATTGCAACACATTTACAGTAGAAACCTAAACTGCCTTCATCAACGACAGTGCCTAAGTCTTAACAAGCATTTTAGTCTTATATTTATACATAAGATCTTATTTCTATTAGGCTACCTTTTTGCTAAATAAGACAAATAGATTGCTAGTGGGGTGAGAGAGTTTTAGTCATTTCAAGATTTGCCAATGGGGTAAGATAATTTCACTTGTCAAGCAAAAATAACTTAAAACAAGCTAATGTTTTCTACTTGAGAGAGAAAAAATAAGATTTTAAGTCACATTACAATACTAAAGCATACTCTCCCCACACAGGGCTATTACCCACTTTTAAATAAGCTTATCTTTCGGTGCATCTTCTGTCAAAATCGAAACGGATGAAAAATGTGTGTCATTTGTAGTTAATTTCTTCTCTTCCGCAGTTAATATTTCATGGCACACCACGGGCCGTAGCTGCTGTCATTACTTAGCTAGAACGCGTATCACGTTCTCCTTCTTGGTAACCTAACTCTCAATCTCTTTTACACTTCAGGGGGAAACCAGAAACCACTCGTTTATTTATGTATCTATTTTCTAGGTAGCCCTTGCTTTTTACTACAAATCATTAGGATAGTTGTTGTCCGCTAAACGATGGGCGTACACGCGCAAGGAAGTATATGTGAAGGCTCCTGCTCCTTCCCTCCAGGCATATTCTAGCTGGCCGACCCCATGCTTTCTTACGGTCAGCTGTCAGTAGCAGAAGCCAAGTTACAGCCTTAGCTTTAATAATGAATGTGTTGATAAGACTCGAATGGCAAGGACCATGTGTACTTAAAGCTAGGGTAAAGAAATGGTTTGTTCCGGGGGGAGGGTGATGACAGGTAGCCTACGTGTAGGCCTTATACCGCTGTGGGAGAAATGATTCACACCTAGGATTGAACTCATTTGTTTATTCATGTGCGTGAATAAACATTGCTCATTGAACTATACATAGTTGATCAACGCTGCCACTGCATCTTTCTCTGAACATCCAGCCCACTGGAACCTAGTCAGAGACACCTGTGGTTCACTCCGCGGTGCGAATGAACAAGGCTTTTTTGTCGAAATCATTTTGAAAATAAAACGTCTTTTCATAGAGATTGCAGAGTCCCTGTATAACGCATGCAAATTAAATGTTGGTCAAGCTTTTTAGTTCGCCTGCACCTTTTTGGCAGGTGCATCAGGCTGTGAAAGTTTTTCGCCAGGCCTGTGAAAGAGAAACACTGTGATACACATTGATAGCTAAATCATTTTAAAAAAATACAGCGAGAAAAATAGCTAATATTATAGTTATATAGAGATTAACATATTCATTGCAATATGCTTATGATCATGTCTGCTTTTTGTCAGAGTATAGAAACGGGATATAGATCAGCTCATATACTGTATAAACAAAGTATCAGAACTGTGCATTTCCATACATTGTTGTGTGGTATAATTAATTATGCAAGTCTAGGCTGCTAAATGTAGCAACGTCTGGAATCAAATGTAAAAAGCATTTTATTATCATAAGTCTAAATTGCACTGGGGCATCGCACAGTTTAAAACATTACTTGAACGCATAAATGCAATTGGTGAACAAAAATAGGTTTTTCTGGAAATGTTGTATTATTTGATAAGGAACCCTGGAGAGTATGATTAGTTGGATGTACCAAGTGCAAACTAATCGGCAAGTTTATAAATAAGGGGGTTGTCCACCTTGCCTGGATTTTGTACTTACTGTCCTTCTGATGTGGTTTAAGACTCCTTTTAATTTCACTGGATGATTCAAGTTGAATGGTAACTGCACTGTGCTCCTTTGTGTTGCTTAGTTGCATGCTGTGGGCATTGTCCTTAATACATGAATCAACCTGAAGTGATTTTATGCCGAGTTTAAGCCTCACTCAGAATAATTATGTGACGTTTTTGAAAGCGATATTCAATATGGGGAGCCGAATGCGACGTAAAATGTTATGATTTTACAGTGCATTTTTTCCACATTTAATGGAAATATTGTTTTTTTTCTCACATTTAAACAAAACTATCCCTTTTTCCTACATTTATGATCTTTGAAAAAACTGGTGTAAATATTAAATGTACAATCCAAAAATTATATATATAAGATAAATGTTTTATTATTTAGTGTTTTTTAACATTTAGCTAAATGTATGATAATTTAGCTAAATATTTAATGAAATGTATAAATAATTTAGCTAAATGTATAAAACCTTTACTAAATGTATGAAACATTTAGCTAAATGTTTCATACATTTAGTAAAACACTAAATATTTAGTTAAATGTATAAAACATTTAGCTAAATGTATAAAACATTTACTAAATATTTAACTAAATGTATGAAACATTTAGCTAAATATTTGACTAAATGTATAAAACATTTACTAAATATTTAACTAAATGTATGAAACATTTAGCTAAATATTTGACTAAATGTATAAAACATTTAGCTAAATGTACAGAACATTTACTAAATGTATGAAACATTTAGCTAAATATTTTGCTAAATGTATAAATGTTTCACGCATTTAGTAAAAGTTTTGTACATTTAGCTAAATTATTTATACATTGAATTAAATATTTAGCTAAATGTTTTGTACATTTAATTAAATGTACATACATTTAGCTAAATTATTATACATTTTGCTAAATGTTAAAAACCATGAATAATAACCACTCAAAGATCATAAATGTAGGAAAAAAGGAGAAAAATGTGTTTAAATGTGAGAAAAAAAACTATTTCCATTAAATGTGGAAAAAAATGCACAGTAAAATCATAGCGTTTAATGTCGCATATGGCTCCCCATAATTCAAAGCAGTTATTCACATTTGCCTTTTTTTTCCTTCTGTAATACCTGATTCATTCTAATTACAAAAAAAATTTGAGGCATCAGCTGATCAAAGACCCCTTAAAAAAAACAATGTAGATGATATTGACGACATTTCATGGCGCGCAGCATTGACAGACTGAATAAGATGCGATTGTGTCTCATATGTTTGTTTATAGTGTGCCTCGGTGAAATGACATGCAATGGAACCGAATATTTTAATATGGAGACACACGTAGGTCAGAGTCAGCGCTCTCGCTCTCACAGTAATTAGGTTAATAGCTGCCGTGCCTAATTGGCTACTGCCGGGAAGCATATTGTGTGTGTACAGGAGGGGGCAGGGTATAGTGTGTGTGCCCAGGTGTGACACATTTGCATTAGATGGGAAATCTTGGGTTACCCCTTGTTCGGCCAAGGCTATCTCCCCTCTCCTCCCTCTCACCATCCTTCTCCAAATTCTTTTCCTAATTCTGTTTTTATATTCCATTTACCCTGTTCTCAGACCCTTTTCCTTCTAAGTCCTGTTGGTTTGCATTCCCTCCATAAGTTTAGGGTCAGTAAGATCCAAACAAATATGGAGCCAGTGGGCATCTGATAGCAGTATAGATAGTCAGGGGTGCGTGTGTGTGTGTGGTTATGTACAGTTGAAGTCGGATGTTTACATACACTTAGGTTGAAGTCATTAAAACTCATTTTTAACCACTCCACAGATTTCATGTTAGCAAACTATACTGTTGGCAAGTCAGTTAGGACATCTACCTTGTGCATGACACAAGTAATTTTTCCAACAATTGTTTACAGACAGATTATTTCACTTTTAATTCACTATATCACAATTCCAGTGGGTCCTAAATTTACATACACTAAGTTGACTGTGCCTTTAAATTTGTAATATTTGGTCGCATATCTTTTGGCTTTGCATGCCATGACTTCCTGATGTCTGTGACCCAACAACATTAAAAGACTCTTGATATCTTATTTTCTGGTACTCTTACAAGTGATACTATAACGTAAGTCATCAAGGGTCTGAGGTATCAAACGAGCCTCAAACCATCACTCTGCTGCCAGATATGCAGTAGATATGGATGGATCACTTTAAGGATTGTTTCTCCTGAGAAATTTTCCTATTGAACTCTATGGAAAAATAAGTCAGTAGAAGAAACCCTTCAAGTTATCCATCCATATCTACTGTATTTCTAGCAGCAGAGTGATGATTTAAGGCTTGTTTGATACGTCAGACCCTTGTTGACTTACAGCCATTTAGCCAACCATGGGTCCCATACTGTTCCAGTGTAATTTACAGCTAAATCTAGTCCCACCCCCCAATTCCCACAGAGCTCCATTCAAATGCAGAGACATTATAGTATCACTTGTAAGATTACCAGAAAATAAGATATCAAGAGTCTTTTAATGTTGTTGGGTCACAGACATCAGCAGGTCATGGCATGCAAAGCCAAAAGATATGCGACCAAATATTAAAAATTAAAGGGACAGTCAACTTAGTGTATGTAAATTTCGGACCCACTGGAATTGTGATATAGTGAATTAAAAGTGAAATAATCTGTCTGTAAACAATTATTGGAAAAATTACTTGTGTCATGCATAAAGTAGATGTCCTAATTGACTTGCCAACACTATAGTTTGCTAACATGAAATATTATTAAAAATTAGTTTTAATAACTTCAACCTAAGTGTATGTAAACATCCGACTTCAACTGTATATGTCTATGTTTGACATATTTAGCGAGAATAACAGACAGGTAGTAGGCAATCCCTCACGTAACCTGAACCTTTGGCCTATGGTCTGTTGGGCAGATCAGATGTCCGTCAAAGATCAGAGGTTCCATTGTGTGACTCCTGTTCAGCCTCTCCTCTCACTTGCTTAATATTCTGACATCACCTGTCTATTCATACTGCACATTTTCCAGAAACCACCGCCTCAATGATTAGATATTTTTTACACTTTTTCCTTTGCTTGGACAGATCACATTTATTTCTTATTTTGTACATGTTTACAGTTCTTGTCATACTTTCCTGTGTTTGTTAATATGTGTATACCTCTTTTTTCAAGCAAATGTCCCTCCTTCAATTGCCCCTTTTTCCCCAGGGCGTGAAGCAACAGGGCCGAGCAACATGGAGTCAGCCATTAAGACGTTTGTGGAGGCCTTCTTGAGGTCTGCCAAGTTTAAGGACAACATACCGGAAAAGCAATTCCAGAAGCTGATGGACGATAATCTGAAAAACATCATGTCGGTGAGGAACTTTACTCTGTCACAACACAGTCCAAATATTCTTCAGTACCCAGTCACAATAGCCTACTATGTATTCATATAGTGTATGTCTCCCAATATATTACTGAACCTGTGCTGAAACCCAGTCCCAATACTGTACTTTTCTAATATTTTAGCCCAATGCCCCTCTCCCTGTACTGAGTGGAGCTAGACTGTATGTTTGTTCACTACCAAATTCAAACCTTTGTTCCTTTAGTTGTGCTTTCCTCAATATTGTTCTCTCATTAATGAAAATGAACCTTGAAAATGCAAGGGCCAAAATGGTTCCCTGATTGACAGACAGATTATGTTGATGAGAGGTGGAAATAATGTCAGTGTTTGAGTATGATACCTTATTTTGTCTGAACACTGGCAATCATTTAATCAGGCATTCTCACAAACACAGAGCAATTAATCATTGTTGCTGTGGCCTCCAAGGCATTGAATGCAAGACCAGCATAATAGTTTGGAATTGCTACAGTGAAGTTCCATTATTATTTTGTATTAACGCTAGAGTTGGGTCACAACGTCAATGTTCTGCTGGCTGAAATGACATGTCCGTCATCGTGTTGTCCAGGAAACAGACGTAACCAGCGCAACGGCATTGGCAGAGATCCGCAAGGGCGTGGAGGAAAAGCAGGATGGCAAAGTCAACTTCAACGAGTACATGAGCGTGTTGGGATACCTGGCCACAAAGCTGAGCGAGAAGCAACTGGAATCCAAGGAAGCTGCTCCCACGAAAACAGAAGAAGAATAGTCTCTTTCCAATGCATACTCTTAGACTACACACAACCCTAGCACCTGCACAGTGCATACTCTTAGACTACACGCAACCCTAACACCTGCACAGTGCATACTCTTAGACTACACGCAACCCTAGCACCTGCACAGTGCATACTCTTAGACTACACGCAACCCTACCACCTGCACAGTGCATACTCTTAGACTACACGCAACCCTAACACCTGCACAGTGCATACTCTTAGACTACACGCAACCCTAACACCTGCACAGTGCATACTCTTAGACTACACGCAACCCTAACACCTGCACAGTGCATACTCTTAGACTACACACAACCCTAACACCTGCACAGTGCATACTCTTAGACTACACGCAACCCAAACACCTGCACAGTGCATACTCGTAGACTACACGCAACCCTAACACCTGCACAGTGCATACTCTTAGACTACACACAACCCTAACACCTGCACAGTGCATACTCTTAGACTACACACAACCCTAGCACCTGCACAGTGCATACTCTTAGACTACACACAACCCTAACACCTGCACAGTGCATACTCTTAGACTACACACAACCCTAACACCTGCACAGTGCATACTCTTAGACTACACGCAACCCTAACACCTGCACAGTGCATACTCTTAGACTACACACAACCCTAACACCTGCACAGTGCATACTCTTAGACTACACGCAACCCTAACACCTGCACAGTGCATACTCTTAGACTACACGCAACCCTAACACCTGCACAGTGCATACTCTTAGACTACACACAACCCTAGCACCTGCACAGTGCATACTCTTAGACTACACGCAACCCTAACACCTGCACAGAAATGGCTGTAGGACTACTATCCTGTACTATCCTACAGTAAATTTATCTAAACCTACAGTAAAATTGATTGTCCCAGCGTGGGAGGTTTTACAAGGCCTCACTGCTATATTTCTCACACATTGCAGTAGATGCTGTACTATTTACACACAACTGAAGCACTAACACACTGATACACTGACAGTATACATTTTCATTAGACTATAGGGCTATAGGCTACACTAGATGCAAAATGCAATTACACTTTACTACATTAACACATTCAGCTAAGCTCATGTGTCTTCCTCTCTTTACTGGCCAAGGGCAATGTGCCACTGCATTACATGAAACATTGGCAGACTAAAATGACATGATCCTTCATATGCTATTACGACCATACTCACTATCTACATAGAACATAGTAGTGTGCTTGGGGGAGGGTGTGCGTGTGTGCGTGTGTGTGTGTGGGGGGGGGGATTAGCAAAGGATTAAGAATTCTAAGATTGATTGAGAATATCAGGTGTGTGACATCCCAGCCACACAATGGCCCAAAGTCAATAATTAAGCCCTTTGAGGGAAACAACACCATCAGGCCCTGCAGCTATGTGGCACTGGGAAGGCCCAGCCCTGCCGTAATGTTCATCTCAAACACACCTCATTTAAAATGCATCTTTTTACAGTTGCCTGAACGACTACGGAGCACTCCCTCACACCACCGGTGACGGGCACTATTACAAGCGCACGCCACGATAGCCTTTAGAGTGCTTATTTTATCCACTACATCCATGCTACCATGAAACATTGAAACAGTGTATGTCTATGGCCCCCATTAGAATGCACCTGTATGCATTAGCAACTGAACAAATGTAACAAGCAGTGTCCTATTCGACCCCACAGTGGTTGGGTGGTTTGCATTTATGCCCCATTGTGCTCCACTGAGTTCACCATCAATCTTTTTTATCCTCATCTGTGCCACTATGGTTAGACCACCGACTGTCCGATATACAGACCGATGCACTAACCCTCTCCCAGACTAACTTGCTTCTGCCATGATGCCTTAGCCACACCAACACAGCTACTCTCTCCGTGTTATGCCTGAGATCAGTGAGCCCTTTCACTGTTAATGCCATGCTATGTATTCCCATGTGCATTCCTGCCTGCGTGTCTTCTGTAATAAAAGGCAATATGACACACGCTTGAGGGTGTTTCATTGTGTTGCATGTAACAGCTACACCACCTGTGTCCTGTTTGGGAACGGCATTAGGAGATTGTGTAAACGGGGAGATGAGGGGGGGTGGGGGGAGATGAGGGGGGGGGGGTGGGGGGAGATGAGGGGGGGGTGGGGGGAGATGGGAGGGGGAGAGCAACAGGTGGACGTAGGAATGGAGAGGGAGGAGGAGAAAGGTGCAGAGTGGGTGGAGGGATAGGGGGTATTTAAGTCGTGGTCCAGCACAGGCTTCTCACCAGACCCTTTTCTCGGTTTCCAAAACTACAAGAGCATCACTCCCACATCATCCAGGTAAGGAAGGAAGCGGGATATAGGCGGAGATGTGTTTACCTCAAGAATGTTTTTCTCTTATCACTGAACTTGTGGCATCTTTGTATTCTCATAGATGCTGCAACATATGCTGCATCTCTCTCTCTCTCTCTCTGGTTTGTGTGCATGTCGAGGTCACTAGGGAGCAGCAAAAAAAAAACTTGCATTTATGTAGATTACAAAAGGTTTTAGAAAAGAGGGTAGTGTTCAGCAGCATATCATCCACTGTATTTGGTTGGTTTTCAAAGGCTTCCTGGTTTTCCTGTGGTGGTACTTCAGCCCTGGGGTCTGACTGTTTACCTGTGGCTCCTGTGTCCTAGTCTAGTGAATGTTGGACTGGACTTTCATTCCTGCCTGCTTCCCCCGCCCTATCCTGCCATACTGTATGATTCTCTCTTAACCCTCTGCTTTCTAGTACCTTCATTTGGCAATTTTATAGATTTTTTCTGTGGGGGGTTGGGGCAGAACTGTGTTTGAATGAGGTTTCTGCTGTGACTTATATGCAACAGATAAACACAGACCCGTCTGTGACTCTTGTGTGTGTCACGTACGCTTGTATGCGCCTGTACATGCATGTGAGCTCGTGCATGAGCATGTGTGTGTGTGTGTGTGTGTGTCTGTGTGTGTGTGTGTGTGTGTGTGTGTGTGTGTGTGTGTGTGTGTGTGTGTGTGTGTGTGTCTGTGTGTGTTTGTCTTTCTCTGCAGTATTTACAGCTGCTCACTCACATTTGTATCATTTGCCAGACATCTGGTTTATCTGCAGTTCAGTGGATCTGTGTTCACTGTTATCAGTCCAACCAGATCCTCCTCTTTATTTTTGTGCCTCCATCTCTATTCATCTTGCTCTCTCTGCCTCTGCCTACGTCTGTCACCCTCTCTCTGTACCTCCAGCAGTTGTAGCATCTCTGACGGTCTCTCGCTCGTGGTGTAAAGACGTATGTGTGTTTGACCTGGGGCGCCACAGCCTATAGAACACGCAGACATTTTGGAGCTTTGAGCAGGGCTTGGTTCCACCCCTCTCCTCTGGGCGTGTCTGATCTCACTCTCCTCCCCAGTATGTCAGGCGCTATCACCGGAACGAAAACTGGCAACGAGTCCAACCTGGAGAACGCCATGCAGCTCATGATCCAGACCTTCCACAAGTACTCGGGGAACGAGGGGGACAAGTACACCCTGAGCAGGAGCGAGCTCAAGGAGATGCTCACCCAGGAGCTGGGAAGCTACCTGGGGGTGAGGAGGGAGGCACATGTGTACAAACACACACACACACACACACACACAGTGACACAGACATATACATATTTGCATCGAAACACACACACACAGACACACAGATATATACATATTTGCATCAAAACACACACACATATGCATATTTGCATCCAAACACACACACAGATATGTACATATTTGCATCAAAACACACATATGCATATTTGCATCCAAACACACACACAGACACACAGATATGTATATATTTGCCTCAAAACACACACATATGCATATTTGCATCCAAACACACACACACACACACACACACACATATTTGCATCCAAACACACACACACAAGCACACTACATTCACACACACTCATGCATGCACACAGGCATACAAACACACTGTTGACACTTATGCAAAATACAGGCATTCTCACAAACACAGCGACAGTAGCCCAATACACACATGCATTTGAGAGCAAATAGAGAGACACCATAACTTCCATATTCTGTTACAACAGTGCTATGCAGTGATCCAATTTAACAGACATGCTTCATGTTATCCAATTTGTGCATCAACTGACTCTTCACAGACAAGAACGCTTCATAGACACACTAGTTCAGCCTGAGGACCCAAGTCAAGATTCCAGCAGAGTTATAACTGATTTGAAGTCTGGGCGGACATTCACTTACATTCATATTCCTGCTACACTAAAGAAAACAGCTATTTTTGCCCCTCCCACCCTAAATCTCTCCTCCTTCTCTCCTCCCCTGCTGCCCTCCCTCTCCGACCCACAGAATCCTCAGGATAAGGACGCGGTGGACAAGGTCATGGGAGACCTGGATGCCAACAACGACGGAGAGGTGGACTTCACAGAGTTTATCATCCTAGTCGGAGCCCTTACCGTCGCATGCAACGACTTCTTCTTGGAGTTTAACAAAAAGAACGAAGAGAAGAAGGAGTAAGCTGAGGTTAGGCTACAACCCTGGAAAGAAAACAACAGCAGAAACAGTGGAGGAAGAGGAGGAGGGGGAGGAGCAGGAGGGGAAACCTCCCCACGCTTGCTAACTGTACTCATCCGCGCACCTGTTTATCACCCGTGTGTGCGCGGGGGGTCTGTATCTTATATCCGCAAAGAAATTCTACCTATGCCCACCTACATGCACTGTGAGAGAGAGTGTTAACTTGACACATGCAGTTAACGTTCATTGTTGAATATGTGAATATGTTTGACTTTTTCTTTTCATTAATTTTGTAACCTTTCTGTTGCTTGATTATCAGTTTCCTCCTCGTAAGAATAAAACCATGACATGTAACCGTCTGTGTGACCTCAGTTCTTTATTTTAAATATTTTTTTAATTTTTACTTCATGTTTATTTTGAAAAGAGGTCACCATCAATCTTTTTTATCCTCATCTGTGCCACTATGGTTAGACCACCGACTGTCCGATATACAGACCGATGCACTAACCCTCTCCCAGACTAACTTGCTTCTGCCATGATGCCTTAGCCACACCAACACAGCTACTCTCTCCGTGTTATGCCTGAGATCAGTGAGCCCTTTCACTGGTAATGCCACGGTAAGAGGAAAAGAAAGGCACTTTGGGCTTGTGCAACTACCAATGAAATCTAGGTTATTCCTCGCTGATTCCTTGCTACTGTTTCCTGGTCGCTTTTAAGATATTTTAAAGCAGCCTATCCACTAGATGGCAATATTCATTCATCTTAAATCTAACTGTATCATATGGAAGTCCACTGCAAATTCAGTCTAATTTATTTGAATCGCATTAGCCAGCTGTGATCTACAAGACGTTCCATGGGCACGACCTTAAGCTGTTGCAAAATCTCATAAAGTTTTAATAATTGTAATTAAAAAGACTGGAGTAGCTTTTGTCCATTCTTCAGCCGCGCCACTCTGCAACTATCAGTATCATTGTGAAATGTTGGAGATGAGAGCTGGGGGGAAATTGTAACCCTTATATTGAAAGAGACTGATACACTAAGACAAAAGAAAGATTGCTTCGGGCTCTTGCTGCTAAAGGGGGTTCTTTAAGCTACTGAATCATGGGTGCGCTTTCTTTTTCACACAACACTGCATATTGTCTTATTTTTGGTTGCATAAATAATGGAAACGTAAGATCTATTAGGTGTTATTTGAGAGGTGAGGGCTAAATGAGGATTAGTTATGTCCGAATATGAAGAATAGCGTGTACTTTCTTTTTCACATCACTGTAGCAGCACAGGACTTTATGTATGTGTTATGCTGTACTGTATACTGAATCTACCCTGGGGACAATAATAACCCTGAGAAAAATGTAGGGTTATGTCACTGAATACGCCTCTTTGGTTCTTTATAACCTTTGGCATATATCATGTATCTAATTTAACCGCTGTCATATCTGTTTATGTCCTTTAGCCGATTTATGTGCATGTGAATCCCAGTCTGTCCGATTGTGTATTTGTCACTGAGCTTTCTTCTAAGACCCCGTGCTCCAACACTGTGCCATAATATGTTATAATCTATAACTCACATTTCCAGCACAGCTCTGGCTCCAACAGCCACACTCCAGCAGAGTACCTCCATTTTACTGGTCAACATTGTTGTTCCTTTTTGAATACTCTCCACCTTACTAATAATGCCATAGATTGTGTGTGCGTGCGCGTGTGCTTGCATGCGTGTGTCTGTGTGTGTACTTGTATGGGTAGTTGTGTGTGCATTTGGTTCTCTGGTAGTAGCAGACTCCCACTAGAAAACAATGTAAAAGGACTGCGGCACGTGAACTGAACCTACAGTCTTTATTAGACTGATACTATAGAGAGGAGGAGCTGCTCTGGGCCTTGTTGAGAGAGGAACTGCTCTGGGCCTTGTTGAGAGAGAATCCGGGGGGACAGGAGGGGAAACAGAGTCGAGACACAAGATGGAATAAAGAGATTATAAATAGAGGAAGGGATGGAAGGAAAGGGGAATGAAGAGAAGTGAGAGTAATACACTGAGAGGGAGAGAATAAAACAAACCAAATGTAACATGACAAATGGAAGACAAAAAAAGTGCTCACTGCCTTAATGTCCTTTCAATCCCATGCCTAATCTGAATATCTACTCAGATGGAATTCATTTAGAAAAAAAAGAGCTGAACAACATAAGCCCAAATAAGACTGTGCACCCCCATATGGAAATGTAATATGCTGCAGCATATTTTAAATATATTGTGAAGATAATTTTGATACATTTACAATATACTGTAGCATATTCTTTTTCCATAGGGGCCTTATCTCCTGTTGATGTGCAACAGTACTGCACTCAAATGCTTCTGTTCTTCCCAGGCACTGTACAAAGGGCATAAGAGATTGTGACGAGACAAACTATTCAATTTTGATTTGAATTTCACTGGTATTACGTCAATCACAATTGTGTAGTCAAAGACAAAACTTTGAATATAGACAAGAACATCCCTTTAATCCCTAATTTATGCTACTCACACTCCCAGGCCTCTTGGCACATCTCTGTTGTACAGAAGTAACTTCATCAGTGTTACTTGATTCCAAATTGCCTTCATGAAGTTTCCCTTTTGATGATTGCCAGTGATTAAGACTAGGCCAGGCTGTTCTGTGTACAGAGATGCATACCCACAGACTCGCATACTGAATTTACAAGCAAATCTTGCTAGTATTGTTTTTGCAAGATTTATTTCTTATTCTTTTATTGCTCTCACATAATGTAAACCTCATTGTTCAAACACCACGGCTTTCTCTACACATACAAGTGTGTGTGTGTGTGTATGTGTGCGTACACGTGTGTATGTGTGTGTAGATTTTCATACACCACATTCCTGTTTAATTTATATCATACAATATTTGACCGCATCAATATCCCCCTAACAGGAACATATCCCTTCATATGCTAACACAGAAAAAGTCCTAATGCTACAATATACTTGATACTATACCATGTCATGTTATATTATGATAAAGAATGCTAGTCTTTTGGAGAGGTGGCTCAAGAAACAAAAACTGAAATGTGGTATGTTTGTCCTTCTTTCTCGTTTTGATTTCATGTGCAGTTGTGTCCTGAAGAGCCTCCTGAAGCTGTTGCATGGTGTGTAGCATTTGGGCGGGGAATGTGTTGGTGTCTTCGTATCGTTGTCTGCTTCGACAGTTGAGTGTGACTGGCTGGTATAGCAGTCAATGAAGTAAACGGGTGTGTCCTCTTTCCCTGACTGGCTTGTGCTGCTGTCTCTCAAATGGAAGAGGCAGGGTTGGAAGGGCGGACTCTCCAAAAAGCAGTTTTGCTTTCTTTCTTCTATTTTTGCAAGTTTATATAAACATATCTGGGTGTGGCAGTCAATAAGGCCAGGTTCATGATGAGTAAAAATAAACTTTCGACAAGTCTCTCCCTCGTCCCTTTGTACCCCAGTCTGATCTGAATTGGCTGAGGGCAATGTCCGTCTACGAGGCGGGAAGCACTGATTGGTCAGCCAGGTGTGTGGGTAAGGGTCTTGACTGTGTAGTTCTGGAAGAGAGGCTGTAGGAACATGCCCACCGTACCAAAGACGCAGACAAAGACGAAAATCCAAAGGAAAAGGCGGTCGATCACCATAGCAACATACTTCCAGTCCTCGCTTACCTGAACAGGGGTGAGAGAGAAGGTTAATATGCACAGAGACCGATTCTGCAACAGTGGCGATGGAAGCTGACACAGGGAGTAACTTCATGACCCCCATTAAAGGCTGCAGGAGAGGAGGGGATTTAATGTTGTTGGCATGGAGACTAACTGTAACCATGGAGACCATGGCCATGTAAACCATGGTGCAGGCAAAAACGGTTCATTTTCTAAAGACACAAGTCAATACTATTTTCTGGTCCCTACTAATGAGTTTGGGCAAAGACAGCTTCCTATCACCAGATCATGAATATTCATCAGTCGACATGCCTGACATGCATTGTGTCCTAAATGACTGGCAGTGTGACTTACAACGATTCTACACATGCCGATACTGATTAAAATGAGAACTGAACAAGGATAACAGACTCGTTGCTTCTGAATATTCATAAGCATCTGCCTTTGGAGGAACAATTTTTGGGTTCAGTAAAAGGGACAGACATTCAAATGCAAGCACAGAATGTCTAATATGGCACTAAAGACTCAAACAGGCCCTGCTGTGACTATGAGAATAGGTCTGAGAGGCACTGGGCAGATTGCGCCGATACACATGTGCGTATGTAGGCTATATCAAGTATCAAGCTCAACAAAACAAATGACCATCTACTCCACTACTCTATCCACTGCTGTGTATATGTACCAAAATCATACTCATTATGTGCTAATTTACTGTACACAGAAAGTAGTACGTGATGTGTGTAAATATGTAAATACATCAAATAAACCCACACTGGTCTATGGAGGCAGGCTATCATGGTCCTGTAGTGCCACAATGGCTCTGTTTCATCCAACCATGCATTTGTTTTAAAAGGGTCACATAATGGAACATAATGTCCAAATCTAACTATCTCACATGCGTTCAGTAAGAGGCATTTTGCATTTGCCATTCAAATCCTATGGCATTTTTTCATGATGCTTAATATAGCTTAACTATAAAAATAGGTGTGAGAAATTTTGCCTGTTTTACATTTTACTTCTCCACAGACATTTTTTGGCGATACACAAACTGCAGTTCCCAACATGCTTAGATGTCACTTGGAATTGCATAATTTTCACAAGCAATAATCTCACGAAAATAAATATTTAATTTAATTTAACTGCAAATCCCTAAAATTAAAAGAACTGCAGCCACAATTCATGCTTTGAGCATTCTCTGTGCTTTTTCCATCTGGGCCACAGCAATACGGTTCAGTCAGATGCAACATATCTGAATTTAGGCAAGTGAAGAAGAAGCATAGGAGTATGATACTCAACCAGCTATGTCTTATTTTACAGTGAATTTATTGAAGGATCTCAAAAATAACTAATCATAACCTCCTGACTGAGATATTAATGACTTTGTTCCGATCCTAAATGTGTCCATTGCAGACCTTGCTTACAATCCAATATCCTTAGCAGGGGGCTACCAATTGGTAAGCTCACACAAAATTCATGTTAGCCCCAGTGCATTTTGAGCACAGGTGCACATGCAGATTCAGTTGGCACATATGGAAGTCCTCACATATAGCACACTAAATAGAACATGTAGAGAAATCTTGAAAATGTGCTAGATTTTGACTACTGGCGACGGTTCCCATGAATGAGTGGATCAGAGGAGTACACACTGTTCTCCTGCGGGGGGCCTAGCGTTGACTGATGAGGCACACCTGGCGACTCAAAAAAAAAGGGTAAAAATAACATGCCTAAAAAAAGCTAGAGACTTACACTCCGGTCGTCATCCTCACTCTTCATGTGGTTGGCGATGAACCGCACCCCTTCCACCGCCTCCTCAAACCCTGGGGACGGCCTGCCCAGCAGGGCCTGCGTGAGGGGCGGGGGCTGCTGCTTCCCCCGGGCCAGGTTGGAAGACTGGAGGGGAGCGGGTCCGCCTTCCCTCCCCTCCCTGAGCCCGTTCAGTCCCGTCCGAGGACCCCGCCCCCGGCCCCCCGCCTCCCCCCAGCTCGCTCCCCAGCTGTTTGACGGAGGCGCGGTTCACGTAGCAGGTGCACGGGTCGGCGCTCTCCGTGGGGAAGCTTATCCCGGCCAGCCCCAGCCCTGCCATCACCCTGGCCCCCGGCCGCCCGCCGTCCCCTCTGCTCCTTGGCCCGGCGCCGTTGGCGCAGCCTCTGCCGCTCGCAGTTGTTCCTGGGCTGGCGCATGAAGAGCAGGGCGGGCAGCTTCTCCAGGAAGACCAGCTTGACCCACGGCGGCATGGTGTGCGTGGTGGGCGAGCGGTGGTGCACGTTGAGCACACACACGCTGGTGACGATGGAGAAGGTCACCAGCACCATGGTGAACATCAGGTACTTCCCCACCAGCGGCACGTCCAGCGAGGTCGGCGGTACGATCTTGGAGATGAGGAGCAGGAAGACGGTGAGGGCCAGCAGCACGGAGATGCAGAGGGTCATCTTCTCGCCGCAGTCGGAGGGCAGGTAGAAGACCAGGATGGCCAGAGAGGTGATGAGGATGCAGGGGATGATCAGGTTGATGGTGTAGAAGAGCGGCTTGCGGCGGATGATGAAGTCGTAGGTGATGTCCACGTAGGTGGAGTCGGCCGGGTTCTCGTTGCGCCGGCCCGGCAGGGCGATGATGTCCCACTCGCCGCTGGGCGTGAAGTCGTCCATGCTGGCCACGTCGGTCTTCAGGACCAGGTCGATCTCGGTGCGGTCGTAGGTCCAGGAGCGGAAGCGGAGGGTGCAGTTCTGCTGGTCGAAGGGGAAGTGCTTCACCTCGATCTTGCAGGCGCTCTTGTAGATGGCGGGCGGGAGCCAGAAGACACTGCCGTCATAGGAGACCACCGCGTTGGAGTAGAAGGACACCTCATACATCCCGTCAGCGCTACCGAATAGCAGAGAGATGGACACAGATAAGGACTTTTCACATTTTAGAAGGTTTCCATTCACCTTAAACACTGTGATATTTCTGAAAGTTTTACTCTGTGAAATTTAATTAAATTACATTTTTTCATGGGTCCCCTGCAAAACAAAATCTAAATGTGCTTACAAAGTGGGCAGCAGATGTGGTGTCTTAGTGCCGTAGCCTGTAAGAGCACTGTCCACATACTCATTGCGAGCTGTGACATCAGCGGTTTCAATCCGGCTACATGTCCTTTTTTGCATGTCTTTCCTCTCTCTCATTCCAACTCTTCCAGTCACCCTACACTGTGCTGTCCAATAAAGCTGAAAAGCCCTAAAAATATCACTTTTAAAGAAAAGCTGCTATGACACTATGTGCCCTGCTCTTGCTGAATGGCTGGGGCTAAGCAGGTGTTTGCTTGGGTAGTACTTTGATGGGAGACCTCCAGGGAGAACTAAGTTGCTGCTGGAAGCAGTCCTGACTCTCTGATTGGGGGGGGGCAGTCAGTGATTTTGGAGGGGGGAACATGTTATTCAGGGCACAGAGTGTGCCATACAGTTTACAGGCTTTTTTCATCCTTTGTATGCTGCAGTGTGTATTATACAGTATATATTATTTTCTCTTTTCTCAAGTTTATTTTTATTAATGGGAGTAGTTAATGGGAGTAGTTAATGGGAGTAATTATAGGCCTGCATTGCTTAGTGATTTTTATTTTTAAATCAATGGCTCAGTCTTTTACCTTTAATTTTATAGACGTGCCCAGTTGAGTTATGTGCTTGTTGTCAAGATATCTGACTGCCACTACTGTCTTTGATTATTCAAAGTCAATGGTCAAAGTTTGGGGGGGGGGGGGGGCAGTGCTAAAAATTTGGGGGGGCGTTTTATTCTGTTTAACACTAAAATGCTTAAAGTGTCATTACAGTGGTTGTAATGACACTTTACGCATATGGTGTTTTAGGAATAACAATATTTTTTATTCATTTAACGTTCTGTACAAGTACAGTGCTTGAGATTTACTTACAGACAAGTAATACCACCAGTACCCTTCCCTTGAAGCCCCACTAGAAGTCCCTTTCCTTTAAAGGGTGCAAGTAACTGATTTAAGGAGAATTCCACACTGGTACAGAACTGGTACAGAACCGAGCTGAGTGAGGTCAATTCCCCCCCAGTGAGGACTCGAAGTGAGCATGCCCAGAGACCAGCTTAATTAGCAGATTATAAGCAGTGCATGTTGGACTCAGGAAGATAGGGGGAGAGACAGGTAGATAAGGACAGAAAGGGCACTACGGTTACTGCCGGACAGGTATGGTAACACAGCACCGGCAAACGGCCACTCCAATCACTCATGATCACCTGTCAGCATGTGGTCATTTATGTCAGACCATTACTATGAGGCCAATAGATAACTGAGATAAAGCGGTCAACAGATACACTCTAATTTACAGTCAAACAAATGCCCTGGTTGGCAGGTACGGAAACACATGTGAAGCAATTTGATTAAATGAACGTCGGATTAAATGAACCGGTCTGATTAAATGAGGCGGATTGGACCAGGTTTTTGGGTCATTTCCCTGCTATTCGTGCCAGGTCTTCCAAGAAATCAATGAACCATAGATTAATCCATTTGGAATTGACTTCACCTCTGCAGATATACCAGTATACACCGACACTCATTCGGGAGCACTTTGATTGTAATGAGCACGGGAAAGCCACGGCAGAAATCACTCAGGTAAATCCGGAAGCTACAGTATAGCCAGGAAGTCAAATATACTTAGAGAATTAGGCTAAGTAGCGTGGAAATATATCAGCTAGCAGATAAGATAGCATATGTAGGTCAGAGAGTTATTATAGGTACCGTACACCTGAGCAGGTATGGGAGCAGTCATTTATTTGCATGTTCAAGTTAAGCTGCCACTGATGTCATCACTGACAGTACGGTCACAATGTAGTGGTGTAGGGTCCCGTTTCAGTTTCCCAGGTGAGGAATTAAGAGAACTGGGCTTGCAGCGAAGAGGTTGCATATTTGATTCCCAGTTTGTACCACCGAGCAAAGTACTTGAATTTAACCTGAATTGCTCCAGTACATATCCAACTGTAACAGAGATATATGCAAAACTGTAAGCTGTGTAAGGGAGTCTAATAGCCAAATAAATACAAAGCATATGCAATTAGCTTGTCACATGAGCGCATGACCTCAACTTGAATGGCATGGTGAACGTAACCCGAATGTGAACGTAGTTCTAATCAGGAAAACAGGATAATGAAATTAGGCAGGTTATGATCAAATGGGTTTGCACTGCCGGGCGGACCCGGGCAGGTAAGGGTAAGGAAAGACAGAAGGAGGCACTCACTTGTTGTACAGCACCACATCCGGGAGCCAAATGTGCTTGGAGGGCAGCCTGACCTTCATCATCCCATCAAACTCCTCTGGGACCCAAGTCAGCCGATAGTCCTGCCATTCCTGAGGACCAATCACACCCAGGGGAGGATTCGCGGCCATTAGAACGTGAGTCATAGCCAGCGAGCGTCACTGTAGTCAAGTCAAAACCTTTATCCAGTTAACGGCACTCTCATCACTCTGGGCACAATGACAGTGGAAGTAGCACTTTTTAAATGGAGTCGGCGCCGTAACAGCCGTAGCAGTACCAAAGCCCTGCGTAGCTGCAGTGTCATACCGGGGAAGTAAACTCCTTTGACCTGTCTAATAGAGTGTGTGAAGTTGCAATCTTCTCCGCTTCACTCCGGCAGGACATTTTTACGGCTGTAATTGCGTTTTGCGCGGTTTGAATTGGCTTGAGGTCCGTGTGTCCTTGGCACCCCCCAGCGTCCACTCAGAGCTCGTAAAACATTGATGGCCTCTCTCTGTTCAATTAAGTCCCATCAATCACCCTCTGGGTCCTGCCATCAGTCTGCCTCAGGCTGTTTGGTCCCAACACTGCTCTTTGTGTGTTTGTGCATGAGTGTGTGTTTGTAGGTGTGTGTATGTACAGTTGAAGTCGGAAGTTTACATACACTTAGGTTGAAGTCATTAAAACTCATTTTTAGCCACTCCACAGATTTCATGTTAGCAAACTATAGTGTTGGAAAGTCAGTTAGGTAAGTAATTTTTCCAACAATTGTTTACAGACAGATTATTTCACTTTTAATTCACTATATCACAATTCCAGTGGGTCAGAAGTTTACATACACTAAGTTGACTGTGCATTTAAATATATAAATAAATTACGACGACAGTCTATCGGGGTTATTTTGAGTGTTTATACCATCATTTTTGAAGTCAAACTATCGTTGAATCCTTTACTTTGTGCTGACCTATATTCTCTGTGGAAGTATGGCAGTGGAGCGAACGTGGCCATTGCAACTTTTTGCTCTTCTTTGTTGTTGTAGTCGACCAGTGCCGGCAATACATTCATAGGTAACGTAAAGTATCGCTCCCCAGATAGACTGTCGTCATATTTTATTTGCTTTGGGGGCACTGTGGAGTGTTTAAGTGTGTTTGGTAGTGGATGCTACCGGTTACCTTAGAGTTGCACTAGCATTAGCAACGTGTGTATGTCCAAAAGAAGGGACAGCATGGAATTAGCTGAAAATGGTTTCCATCAATCAACTACATCATGGGTAAGTCGTAATTGAGACATTATGTCCAAAATTCCAAACTATCCCTTTAAGGGTTGTTTCTCCTGACAAATTTTCCTATTGAACTCTATAGTCCCACCCAGTTACTGCTCTCACCATGCTCCATCTAGAGTCACTGAATATCACCATGCTCCACCTAGGGACGCTGTTGTTTCTAGGGGTGTCACGATTCTCCAAATCCGCGATTCGATTTGACTTTCGATTTTAAGGTCACGATTCGATTCGATTTTCGATTTTTTTTCAGCACAATTTCTTTTCCAGCACTATAGTCTAACTCAGTGGTTCCCAACCTTGGTCCTGGGGACCCCCTGTGTGTGCTGGTTTTCGTTCCAACCACAATTGCAATACCAGAATTTTAACAAGCTGTTCATTTTTCTTAATTTGGTGTTTTTAATGTTTAGAGGGATTATTTACGTTCTTAAGCCACATTATGTTAGTAATAGCTATGCATGCCATGAAGACTAAGGGCTCTATTTTCAAACCAGCGCAAGGGGACGGTATAGTCAAACGCAAACTTGTTGACAGCATCAACGTCTTAAAACTGGCGCTATGGCGTTTCTCAGCAATACCGCTAGGATCAACAAATTCTCAACATAACATCCTTTCGGTTGCGCTGCAGTGGGATGGGTGGCGCTGTCGGGGGCGTGTTCTAAAATACTTTCGGCTCAGTGACAATTTGAACCAACGAAAACCCATTGCGTTATGATCAGCTGGAACCACCTCTTAGCGGAAACGCAATAGACTCTGGCAATTTGGTAACTTATTCGTCATGTAGTTCTATGTAGTGTCTATAGGTGATGCCAACATTACACTTCCATTTAATGAACAAATAGCCTATAATTATTATTAATTAATTTTAATTTAAACTACTAGAATAAAACAGGACAGCTTACAAGAAACTTGCGATCATGTAGGCCACTAGCCTATAATATATAAATTACACATTGACACAGTTGAATCATAAGCCTACCATTTGAATCATAATTATGCCTACATCACCTAATGTAGGCTAATTAATGCATTCGTCACCTCCTCCCGTGCCTTCCGAACTTCTGGGAGACGAGGTGGTGTGGATTGTGATCCATAAATTACTACAGTCCTAGCCTGTACTTCTGTTGCAAGTATGTCTGATTCCTGTGCGGGAAAATCTTGTCGTTGACGGTCCAGTGCGTTTGGGTTGCTCATTATGAAATTGCATGGAGCGATTGCGTTCCAACGCGATTGCGTTTTAAAGCATGAGAACAACAATTTGATTGGCTACCATAGAGACACACCTTTGACGTTTAAACCCAGCCTTTTAGCAATACCGCCATAAGGTGCGCCAAGATTGCCGTCATGAAATTACCAAATTTCTCGCCGACACGCCCTCAGAGCGATACCGCCAAGCGATTACTCTTGCGTTAACCATTGCGTTTGGTTTATTAAAATAGAGCCCTAAAAGTCCAAGATTCACATTGTGTTGTATTGTAAACAATTAAAAGGAGGTAAAAAATGTTTTAACTGATCAAATTAAAGACTGAGGTGAATCAATAGGCTCATAATTAGTGAAATTGTGGACACATGGCCAATAAAACTAACCGTTTGGTAAATAATGAAGAATTCAAAGACAAAGCAAATGATAACGAGCCAAACCTGCATTGTGTTAAGGAAAAAATTATGAAGGAACTTAAACTTGCGTTCAATTACCTAATTAGGAGCCTAATCACCTGAGTTGTTACTTCTTCTTTGTAATTGTTTGCAATATAACACAATAAGCATAATGAACATGGGTTTTTTCTTCTTCATGGCATGCATAGCTATTGCTAACATAATGTGGCTTAAGAGAGTAAAGAGTTTAAAGTGTTCTCTCTATACAATAAAAACACCTAATTAAGAAAAAATAACAGCTTGTTAAAATTCTGGGATTGCAATTGTGGTTGGAACGAAAACCAGCATACACAGGGGGTCCCCAGGACCAGGGTTGGGAACCACTGGTCTAACTAATGGCTATGCCATTGTTAGACTATCGAGTCTTGATTTGTAAAGAAAAATACTTGTTTCTCAATAAGTAACTTTTACTTGAATAATAACAATTATAAATAATAACAAAAATATGAGAATATTTAAACACACCTAAACAGTTAAGAGCTTTATCAAAACTAGACTCTAGAATAAACAGTTGAACATTTACCACGCTATTAACAATTTACACATTGGTTTTATGCCCTGACAATGGTCATTTACATTTTCAAATTCTTCTTTAAAAAGATGAGCATGTTCACATTCTTTGAACAGTTGAGAGCTTTAACAAACTAATATCTGAAATAATAAACAGTTGAACATGTACCACGCTATTAACTATTTACACGGTTTTTTTCATGCCCTGACTGTCATTTGGGTTGTCATTTGAGTTGCCTGTGTCAATGTTTTTTTCCCAGTCAAATCTATTTCTTTGTGATGCCTGCGAATGTGTCCTGCCATATTTGACGTGTTGCCTGAGGTGGCGTATGGTACTCGCGTGCAGCATAGCCGACAAACTGTCGTTATTTTGTCAATGATAATCGTTGTTTATATAACTCACGGGGAAGGCAAACTGTTGCCACACCGGTGACTTGAGGGAAGCAGGAGGATTTTCCAGTTCTGTTTCTCCATCTCCGACTCCGGCAGTGGCCATGGTGTGTCGAAAAGTAATGCAGGCTACCGGTAAGCTAACGTTAACTAGCAGCTGTGTCTTCTTTGAAATATCAGTGTTTCCCCTACCATTATCTTGGCCGGGCGCTCACCTGCCGCCCGGCTTGGACAAGAGGGAAAATAAATAATTTTAATGAAAAAAAATAATAATTTATATTATTCTTTTTTTTTTTTTATATATAATCTTTTTTTTTATGTAGCTGCAATATTTCCCTTACTGCAGAATGCGGGAATGATCAAAATAGCATCCGGAAAAACCCAAAACAGCTTCGGTTTCCCGTTAGGCCTAATTCAAATTTTCAATGGCAGCGCTGATATTATGAGGGTGTAATTATAGTTTCCGCCTCTACGCAAAATGGCGCACTTTCACCGCCCGGCCTGAAAAAAAACCTAGGGGAAACACTGAATATCGTTGTTTTTTTTCTTCGGACGCACGCCTGCGTGGACGAACAAAATGCAGTGGAAGGCGTCAAGTTTCGTTTTGTCGGAAACGCTTACATTAGAGATGGCCAAGTAGGCTACTTTTTTTACATTTTACCCATCACATGAAAGGCTAAGAAGAGCGCGCGGGGGGCGGGGGTGGAGAGAAAAAAAAAACTTGGAGAATCGCGAACCAGCTTGTGATTTCGAAGTTCGAAATCGAACGCTCATTTCGATCGATTTTCGATTTCGAATCGGTATCGTGACACCCCTAGTTGTTTCACAACCTGACACAAGGGCTCAGAAGGCAGCAGATTTGTTCCTTCATTCCAGGTATGTGACCACAAGGGCAATATGGGGGACTATGAGGATATCAGGGATACCAACACCGTTGACTTGTCAGCAGGCCTACAGTTACATCGCTCATTCAGGTATAATAGGGGTAGGCGGCTTTGGCGCATTGGTCTAGAACAGGACTGCGCGGGGCCCGACAGAGTATGGGGATCTCGCTGTCCTGGTCATGCCTGAGGTCGACAGGAAGTCAGATCAACACAAAAGAGAGGATGATTAGGAAAGACTCACCTGTGTTAACCAGACATTTGTGGTCATGATCTGTTCCCTCTCATGCTGTGAAAGGGGTTTAAAAAAACAGTTAGCGCTTGATGGCTGATAGAACACTATACTGTACAGTACAGGAACATGGCAACCAGTAGAGGGCTGGGAAAGGTACGGACTGGTCCTGGAGAGCAGTCTTCTGGTTTTTGTTTTCACCTTAAAATCAGCATCAAATGTCTGCTGGATGGCTCATTCTGTTAAAGAAATGACATGAAGCTATGTTTTCTATATACCCGGAGTGCTATCTATCTCCATCCAGATAGTTTCACTGAGATTTCACTAGTTTTATAAATATTGCTGCAGCACACCTTGATATCACGCTGCTACAACAGACCTCAATGGGTCCAATGTTTGTGGCGACAAAATATTTACATTCGAAAAAATCAACATCAACGTCTCTTTCCAAATATAATGACACGGTTACTCACAAACATCCACAGACCTTATTGTGCACGTTTAAAATAAAACTACTTTGTACCGTAGTACGCCAACTATGCCAACAGCAATATTCTGGGGTGCACTGTGTTAATACTAAGCCCCAGAATACTTGCATGCTTTGGTTGAGACTTTGCGCGGATATGCACAGTTTGCGTACTTTGGTAGAAGTATGCATACTGTGTATAACAAAAAAACATGCAATTGCCAATTGTGTCGCCCAGGGAATGGGAGGGTTCAGTCAGATAGGGTCCCGTGTGCATTGCTATCTAGCGACCCCTGCTGGTCCATCAGACACCCGTAGATTGCAGTCAAAGCAGCATGTGAAAGGTCCCTCCTCCAAATCCGCTCTACGCAAGCTTAGCTGTAGTCTGCGGTGTGAAAAGAAGCATCTGGCGACGCCACATGTTTCAGAGGAGAACCATGCATGCCTACACTCTCCGTAATTGGCAGTGGGGTTCGGACAATGTACGCGGCTGCGGTTGCAGACGATTGGCCATTCCAAATTGAGGTGGGAATTGGATATGGTCAGCCCCACGTTGGGCGTCAAATTTATAAAAAAAATTTAAAAAGTTCATCTGTATCAATTTAGGCCCCAATAATCAGATGATGTGAGTTAACTGTGCCAACAACTGTTTTAATTGACCAATTAAATGCTGGGTAACCAGCAGAACCTCTGGCTCAGGAGGACCAGTGGTGCCACCGAACTATATAATTACCGGTGGTGCAGACCACAGGCATTGTCCAATAGGCCATGATGACAATGTGAAGCACCACTGTGACTGTGAGTTAACGCATGGCAGAGGGTATCAGAATGCATCGCTGGGAACAGGAGGAACGTGCGTCGTTGCCAGCTCAGCGGACTGGCGGTGCAGCAGGCTGCGCAGTGACACGAAGGCACGGCACAGAAACAGCGGACTGCAGCGAGGCACAGCGGCGGCGCCATTAATCACTCACTCACCACGCTGATCAGCTGGGCCAGGGACACCATCAGCTGCACCGTCACCAGCTCCGAGCCATTGGTCGCCGGGCGGATCAATTTGTTGTAATGGGCGGGGTTGAGGAGGTGCTCCACCAATCGCTCCTCAGTATCCGCCGCGAGGCTACCTGCAACCGGACAGGACAACTCAGAGGGCCCCTCTCTTAGCATACACGCATACACAAATGTACGAAGACCTCTGAAGGCGCAAATTCAATAAGGCCACATCCGGAGCCATTTCTAAACGGTATAGTGTGACCCGTTGCCTCCAATTGCCTTTTATTAATTTCACAGCCAATTACCGCTCCATGGGGAGAGCTGCATCAATACCATCGCATTAACCCCAAGCAGGCGCGCAGCATGCGACCACGTCATATTAAAAACCATTTATCTTTTGAGTAAATACACACACAGTCTAATTCTGCAGCACGACTGGCCCAGTTTATTGAGAATTGTCAAAACAATAGGGTTGAAAATTGACATGATGTTAGAAATGAAATGTTAGTGCTGCTAGAACCAGAGCCTCCTCCTCTCCCCTCAATCATCCCTCGCCCGTTCTCACACGCTCCCTCCCTTTCTCTCTCTCACCCTTCCTGTGTTCAGTGAGCAGGAATGATAGCTTCAGGGACTTGGATCAATGAGGACTATAATCATGCCCCATAAACTCCCTCTCTCTTTCTCCCTCTCCCTCTCCCTCTCTCTGTCTCGCTCTCTCCATCTCCATCTTCCTCTCTGACACCAACAGCACAGTTACGACGGTTTCCCCTATTACCACCGCTGTCATAAATTCAGCTCTGTCTGTCACTGCGGGGGGAGCAAGCGTGCGTTTTGCGTGTGGGCGGGCGCGCATACGGGACCGCTCATGACAAGTCCTGCGTTGTCGCAGATTACCGCAAGTGTGTAAGCACAAACACCTACTCCAGTCTGACAACACTGCATCATCACCAAGCCGGCTGTGTTCAGCAGGCCTTTTTAATAAATGAGGGCACTCATTCGCCATGCGGGAAGGCTATATAAAGAAGCCTCCCTACGTCATCGTCGCGCTGCCACAAAGTGCCTCTAATTCTTCGGTGTCTGTCGGTCACATATGAAGCGGAACTCCAGTTACAAACACTGCAGACTCAATGTAATGTTAACTGTCTACGATTGCGGCCCATTAGGCTTTAGTGCATGAGTCTCTCTGAAAATGGAAAGGCCCCCGCTGGATGGCCAATGAAACCACCCAGCAAATGGCTGTGAAATGTATCCCAGAAAATCGATAAATACACAAGGAGAAATGGACTAAAAGGAACTGCAACATATATAGATTGAATCATTCCTGTTCAGAGGTTTACACGTTCCATACGCCCTCAAATGGGGGTAGGAAGGGGGGGGGGGGGGGGAGAATCTCCTGGCCTTCAGTGCAGCAGGGACAGCTTTTGGCTGCAGTGCAAACCTTTTATGCCAAAATATTTTAAAATCAATGAGGCACCAATGGGAGCCACCAGGAAAAATAAGACACCCGCTTAAGACCAATGGCAGAGGCATGAATTATTGAATGCAGCGTATAAATCAAGGGCATTGTGAGTTGTAATTGTGAGTTGTAGAGTAGACAGACTATAAAAACAGGCAGGCTGTTTCTGGACAACTGGGAGAAATAGTGTAACTACATTCCTGATTACTATCGCACTGAAGTGTCTCATTGTTCTAGTGTCCATTTGATGTGCTCATGCATTTTTCTTGAATCTGAAGATGTACTATTGTGTATTTCTATAGAATCTGCTCTATCTACTAGGTCAGTGTTAGTACAAAAGGCAGCATAATTGAAAAGGGGTTTTCCCAACCTCATTAAGTCCAGTTTTGGTCAACCGTATTTTTCAAGGTGGGTATAATGTTTCTGATAAATGGTTACGTATTTCCAGTCTTAGGGATTCAAGTATAAAAATAAGATTTTTCATGCAAAAAACCTCCACCAATTTAAGATAAACAAAATTTTCTCAAGATTGGTAAACGTGGGCTGAGTGAGTTTTGGAAAAACACTCTTCAATTGTTCTGCATATAAGAAAACTTAACAATGAACTGTACCAAAATCATATCTGCTTGCCAATGGACCACAAGAAGTTCTCAGCAACATTTACTGAACTCCTGCCTTTAGCAGGAAAAGGTGC